>JAXGGA010012243.1:0-39429 GCA_038373865.1 Uloborus plumipes | reverse complement strand
GTTTTTTGAGAATTTAGTTGATTAATGCCCAACACTGACTGTAAGTTACCACACTTAAGCTAAGGCTGAGGCAGAACTTCGCGCAATATATCCTGGGCAGCCCAGTTATGACATCTAGAAACAGCAGTTTGGGTCTTTGTGACTGAGATTACCTTCAAATTGGGGGTTAAATTAACTTAGCACACCAGCAAGAGTTAGCAAATGATGCAGTTCAACTTCTTAAATAAAGTAAAAGCTTATAGTCCAAGAGCCAGTGGCCGGCAGACTTACGGTATTTTAACAAGCTTCATTTTTTCATCAGACAATGTCCTATACCTGCCGTTCACGGAATGGACACTGGTTAAGCTGAAAGCGGGTTCCTATAGGGGCGGCGGGGCGCGAAAGGTGCCAAAAAAAGATGAAAATTTACGTCATTTTAGCAAAGCTGATTTTTTGATATGTTGAAGGAGTTGATGGGTACTACTGAAAAATCACAATGGCAGACGTCCAGGAGGGTTCCAAAGTGGTGGCAGACGTCCAGCAAGGACCGAAAAAAAGTTGAAAATTTACGTCATTTTAGCAAAGCTGATTTTTTGATATGTTAAAGGGGTTGATTAGTACTATTGAAAAATGACAATGGCAGACGTCCAGCCAGGGTTGTTTGATTTTGTCCGGGGCGGAAAAAACCGCTGGAAAAAACCTGGAAAAAACCGCCCCGGACAAAATAGCATTTTGTCCATTTTGTCCACTTTAAAGAAAATGACAGTTCTTTTTTTAAAAATCCAAAGTTTAATAGAGTAATGTTTTAAAATATTGACTTTTTTTTCAATGAGGTAATACTTTGATTATCAAATTTAGCACACATAATTATGTGTACAAACAAATATTTAATAAACAACAGATACTATAAAAATATAGTATGTGTATAAAATAAATGAATATTAACGATGAGATTCAATGCTTATGAGAGCATATATCAGCAGTAAATAATTTTAAGATCTTTATTTGTTGTGAAGGAGTTGCATTTCCAACAATAAAAGTGAAAATAAAATATAAAAGTAGAAACAAAATTTTTAAAGATTTGAGTCTCAAAATATTAAAACGCTATGAAGTAAACATTATTTTATGTCAAGAAAGAAAATTTTGCCATGAAATGAAATATATTCCTATAATAGCATTAATATATCCATAAAACAATGCTGTGTACATAAATATTTTACAATGGTGCAACATTCATTAAATCCTCAAAAAATATAACGTAAACTGAATAATGCAGAATAAGAAAAAGGAACTTTACATAAATGAATAAAAGTCATACTGTTAAATTTTAAAGGATATTCTTAACTGTTTGACTTGCAGGTCTTGTTTTAGATCAGGTTCTTATTTAGTATTTAGATCTTCAATTTTGATTTAGTCTTTGAATCAAAATTAAACCAATATTTCTTGTAGCATCTAATATATTTTCAAATACAAATTATATACATTTATATGTGTATTTAATTCAAACAAAATTTAGCCACAGAATTTATGAGAAAATATCATATAAAGTTTACTTTTTAAGGGATTGTAATGTGTTAATATCTAAGGTGAAAGAATACTCTTTAATTTCCTTTTAAAAATATGCTATAAAGAAAAACACTTTTTTTATATTTGTCTACTCTATAATAATATAATTACAGTTAATAGTTTATTCACTATGTTGAATTTTATTTCTTTCAACTAAAATTAATTAAAAATCAATGGGTTAATTGCCTTTTTTTTGCATGATACCATCATTCTATTTTGGGAAATAGATAATGCGGTATACTAATTGTCCATCATAACATTTTTGTACATCAACATCAAACGTATGAAAATAATGTGGGGTTTTTTTCATTTCTTCCATTTTGTCCATTTCTTCCGACGTCCCGGACTTTTTGCAAAAAAGTGGACGAAATGACAACCCTGCGTCCAGCCGGGTTCCAAACTGGTGGCAGACGACTGTGAAAAAAACATAAAAAAAGGGGTGTAAAAAAATGGTAGACCCTATAGTGTACATGTGCTGATTTAATTTTTGGATCAATATCTTAAACGGGGGTTGAGCAATCTAACATGTATTCTCATTACTTGTGACTGCTATATCTCAAAAAGTAATGAGCGGAATCAAACAAAAATTGATTCTCAGGTAGGCCTTAGAGGGTGCAAGAACCGAATAAATTTTGGTGCTAATATCTCTAACGGTGGTGGTGCAATCGAAAGCTCTCTTTTTTTCATTGCAACTGCTATATCTCAAGAAATATTCCTCAGTGCTAAGAGCAAAAGTCGTATCTGTACTTTTTGATAAAATTGAGCAATTGTCACCAGGTGATTCTTTGTAACTTATTTGATCTTAATGCAATGTTTAATAGTCATTTGAAAATGGAAAATATTTTTTTAGTTAAATACGTGAGAAGCAAAACTTTAAACAGCAATATCTCAGTTCGATATCATCTGTAGGTACCATATTTGCGCTTAGCATGGCAGTATTGCTGCTTCTAAAATTAAATTTGCAATAGAATGGAACCTACATGGAAACAAGCGCCGATTCGATTTTGGCGCCAAACCCATCAAGGGGGGCAGATTATTGATATATTTTCCGCTGAATTAAATCAAGTATATGAAAGATAAATCCCATTAAAATCATGCGTTTGTGCGATTTAATTATTGACAAAACATCTGAAAACTTTCAATAATTTTACATTTTTCAGCTACAGTACTCTGGCAGAGAAGCATGGTAGCAAGTTGTACGAAATATTTACTGACGAAATGCTATTTTCTTTTGATTTATGTATTATGCATTTTTGATAATTAAATCTTGTCATTTGATCTAAAATGTGCATTTATTGCGTTACTAAACGATGAAAATATATCCAGTTATTTTCAGAAGAAAGTTTAAAAAAATGTCAGGATATTTTACATTAGCGAAAAAGTCATTAGCTTAATACATTATATTAACGCAAGAAAATTTTGATGCATGATATCATTTACAATATTAAAAAGGATCTTTTTTTAGACTTACGCGAAAGCAAAAGGAATTTCTTCATTATCAACTCTCTAATCCAGTGCCCAATCTTTACAACCCTTATTAGCCGAGAATCAACTTCTATTGACAATTCAGTTTATGCTTAAAATTTATATGATGAAAATTCTACTACATCCGAAAAAGATGAATTTGTAGAACAATATTAACGTTGCCAAAAAGGATGTGTCGTTGGAAAAAGAATCCTGTAATATACCTGAAGCAGCCATACCACTATTGAATAATTTATTACGTGAATATATCATTCCTGTAAATATTGGTACTCTTCATCTTTATATTGAGGAATAAAAAGAAAGAAAACTAGCATGTAATGGCCACCACGAAATTTTATTTGATATCGTTGTTATCAATACTTGGATCAAATATATACCACTCATGCAATCGCTACTGCAAAATTCTGACATTTCCGAAATGGGAAGATGTCGATGATTCGAGATAGGCAATATTAATTTATCGGTGTGAACCTTTTGAAACCAATGCCTGTGTTAAGAATATGATTCATTTACATACATAAATAAAATAGCAGGTAAATATTTATTCGCATAGGCTTACCATAAAAAACAGGGTTACGAAACAAAATACTATCTAACATATTTGACGACAGTCGAATTTTCCAGTTATAGAAATACCCCAGAAAAAACATTCAAAGAGCGAAATGGAAAATCATTGTAAAAGCCTTAAGTAAATCAATTAAAAAAACTATTTATCAACAAATAGAAAATGGCAACGGAAAAAATTTAATAAAATCCTTGGAAGTTTTCCGACGTTTTGCCATCAATTAATTAGCTCAAAAGCAAAATTTTTAAATTGGATTTATCTTTCACATTGTTTATTTAACTAAACGGAAAAAGTATCAAGGATGAACAACCCCTTTTAGCGTTTGATGCCAAATATAATCGGCCTATTTCACTAAAATAGCAACAATATTTCTTGAGATATAGCAGTTGCAATGAAAAAAAGAGAGCGTTCGATTGCACCACCACCCTTAGAGATATTAGCACCAAAATTTATTCGGTTCTTGCACCCTTAAGGGTGCAAGAGGATCAATTCAAAAATCAATACCTGAGGATCAAATAAAAATCAATACCTGAGGATCAATTTTTGTTTGATTCCGCTCATTACTTTTTGAGATATAGCAGTCACAAGTAATGAGAATACATGTTAGATTGCTCAACCCTCGTTTAAGATATTGATCCAAAAGTTCAATCAGCACATGTACACTATAGGGTCTACCATTTTTTTACACCCCTTTTTTATGTTTTTTTCACGGTCGTCTGCCACCAGTTTGGAACCCGGCTGGACGTCTGCCATTGTGATTTTTCAATAGTACTAATCGACCCCTTTAACATATCAAAAAATCAGCTTTGCGAAAATTACGTAAATTTTCATCTTTTTTTGGCACCTTTCGCTCCCCGCCGCCCCTATAGGAACCCGCTTTCAGATTAACCAGTGTCCATTCCGTGAACGGCAGGTATAGGGCATTGTCTGATGAAAAAATGAAGCTTGCTAAAATACCGTAAGTCTGCCGGCCACTGGCTCTTGGACTATTAGAGAAAAAGTGGGAAGTTACCCCCCCCCCCTTAAACTAGAGATCAGGTAGAGCTACATACAGTATACCAGAAGCTTGGGAAAAGGCATCAAAATTCGAAGAGTCTCCTGAACAAATCAGGAGAGTTTGCCATGGGTGCAAGTTAGGTGATGCTTCCAAGACGGAAAATATTTGAGACACCCCCCATGCATACCCAAGAAAATAAACCAAAAATACTGTAACAAATCCGTAGCACCTTCAACTTTCTTTAAATGAGCATTCCAATCTTGAGGAAATAACTATAAATTTATTTACAAGTATGTACACTTATTTACAAAAGGAGCAGGAAACAATTGCTAAACATCCAGCAGTTAGGTAGCAAACAGTACACTGTACTCTCAACAGTAACTCAGCACCACGTATCTAACGTGAACAGTAATTAAGCAACCATTCGCCCAAGCGAATGAAAACGAGCCTCTCAGAAATCCAATCTGAGAAAAACTAACTGACTGTGTTCAAGGCCAGCCATTTATACGCGAAACGAAATTTCGACAACATTCTAGCAAAATCCCGTTCATTCA
This sequence comes from Uloborus plumipes, assembly GCA_038373865.1. Classification (NCBI taxonomy): domain Eukaryota; kingdom Metazoa; phylum Arthropoda; class Arachnida; order Araneae; family Uloboridae; genus Uloborus; species Uloborus plumipes. The sequence goes on along the minus strand of JAXGGA010012243.1, from coordinate 34,283 downwards.
TAACTTCCATAATCCATTCCAGAAATTTCTAGCGATAAAAAGAAAAAAAAACACTTGGCGCGAAAATGTCTTCATGCTTATCAAATGTAGGGCAAGTGTAAAAACTACAAAACGTTACAGGGTCGATATACAAGTGATAAAGGTGATATCTTCAGATACTTTTGCAACATGACGCCAGATAAAACCAAAACTAATGAAAATGATGCAAGGCAGGAAAAACAACAACTATTTACAAGATTTGTAACAATACATATTTTTTGATGTGTGAAATCTTACGTTGAACTAACAAACAAAATAAGTGAGCATAAATTTTAAATTATTTATTGAAAAACGTAACAAGATGAGACAACGAGATGAGGGACAGAAAATGAAATATAAAGTAACACATTCATTCAACAGTTAGTATTAAATGAGCTGCGTGTGATTTGTTAGGCTCTAAATCAACCATCTCAGCAACACTTCCTGTTTCAATGCAAATAGTTTGCTCCTTATTGCTATCATCACAGTCTTCTTCAATCCTTTTATCAAGGCTGCTTAATGCATCTGCATAAGGGTTATACACAACTATAAGAACAAAAAATATTTTTAGCAAGGTTAATCTTTAAATCCTAAGCAAAATAAATGCCTTTCAAATAACTTTCTATTATGGTTTCAGATAGATTTATTTACTAAACAAATAAGGACCGTAATACAAATGTTAAAAAATGTTTGCATTAATATTCAGTTTTAGGACTGGGCGACATCAGAATTTTACTACAACAAAAGCTTGACTATCCAGAACACTAAGGAAACACCGAATTCCGGATAAGGGATTTTTCTAAATATATGCTTTTTTTGCTTGTTCGTTTGATGGTTTGTTCACGATTTAGGAGGTCATTTTTTGCTGATTCTATTTTTTTTTCTTCTAAGTTTGATGTTGTTTTCCCTCCTGCTTGTCCATTGGTTGGCAGACCTTGTTCTTTGATGATGTCATCATCCAATTTGCTCACTGGCTGCACGTATGATACCATACACTAATACATTTTTTTCAGAAAGAAGGACATGATTCTTGTTCTTGTCCGATTCGAGTGTCGCCGGGGCTCAAGGTGGGAATTACTTGGTTGGGGGTGAAAGATAGTCATTACTGAATCAGGAGGCTTTGCAGAAAAGTTGATGTGAAGCCCATTGCCGACAATCAATCAGATGTTTACATCAGGAGAGTTGCTTAGAGTTTCAAAGGCTAGTTTCAAGTTTTGATGACCAACTTGTGCCTGTGGTCTTTAAAAAGGGAGGAAATGAGAAACCATTGAGCTCTACTTTAGCGGTTCACTACACCCTTTAAATTGTAGGAAAATTGAGAAAATAAATCGTAATTCTTTTGTTGAGTTTGGAAATCGAGAACCTACGACGAAATTTTCTGCGTCTTGAACATTCCGGTTACTTGAATGCCGGATAGTTAAGCTTTTACTGTACCCTTGATACAGCTTTTTCCAGATATCAATATATTTAGGCCTATTAATTTAACATTTAAGGGGGGGGGAGATATAAATTCAATGCAAATTATGTAACTAAAGCATCTGCACAAGAGAACAGCTCTCAACACTCCTGGTGAATAAATATTCCAATCATTTATTCTAATAATGTTAGCAAAAGTAGGGATGTGAGGGAGGAGGAGGAGCCATCGCTTTTAGAGTGTTGGATAACCCTAGCTGAAGTTTCAGCATTCTAATATCTGCGGTAGATAACTGCCCCCCCCCCCTCTCCCCATCAAATAAATATTCCAGCAATTCATTTTAATAATAGAGATTCCTTTCAATCCACACAGCTTTCTAATGCACCCTATGTTTCCTTTTTTTTTTTTTTTTGGATACAATGTTACTTTAAAATTTAAGAAGATGAATTACAGAAGTAAACTGGAAAAATACTTGATTTTTCAGAACCTTCTTGATTCAAATATTTGCCAAATTGTTTTCCTTTTCCATTTATTTCTTTCTTTTTTTTCCAACTTGAATAAAAATACACACACAAAAAAAAAAAAAGAAAAAAGTAAGATATTTCCTAGTTTTAATACAACTATTGGCTAAAATATCCACATTTGAAAAGGCAAAAAATGCTAATCAATCTGTCTACTAATAGACAACTATTTTTTCTCTCTCAATTAATGGCACATATTCAACTCAAATTTTCTATATTTTTTTAGTATTTCAATAATAATTATTTATTTATTTATTTTTTAATTTTATTTTTATTATTAAGTTTTTCTCAGTATTTCCTGTAGAAATAAATCCAGTATATTTCAATATCAGGTAGACACCTTGTTTGAATGCTATCACAAGACTTGGTATTCTAGTTTTAAGAACTGAGGGTTCCACTCTCTCTACCTTTATCACTTTTCAATGGTTTTCCCTCATATTCGCAGAAGCTGAAAATCTAAATTTTGCATCAACTAATGTTAATATTTGGGGGGGGGGGGGATAGACAATAAAAAACTGATATTTAATCATAAAATGAGAGAAATCTAGTAATAAAATTACATGTTAATTCATTCCCTAGAAAAAAAAAAGCTTAACACATCCAAAAACTCAACATCTACAAATATAGCAAAGAGTAAATGCAACCACATTAAATTTTCAAATGGTAACTAACCAGAAAACTTTTGCTACAATTTTTCTTGAAACTGTTTCTAAAAGTAAAAAATTAATTAAGCTTTTTTCAAACATACAAAATATGAGGGAAAAACTTACCTATATCAGGAAGGTTATATTTTTCAAGTTTAACAGAACGATTTGATAGCAATTTTTCTATCTTTTGCCCAGAGGGTGTGTTTTTATAAATCCTGAAAAAGAAAAAAAAAATCTTTTAAAACCCTTTTTCTTCCTATCTATATTTTTTCCTCTTTTCAATTTCAAATTCATACCTATGAGAAAGGTCAGAAAGTTTTATCTTTTTGCCGCTTTCCACAGTCTGCTCCTTTGCATTTTCTGTACTTTTGTTATCTTTTTCCTGCATTCACAAAAAAAAAAATTTCAAAAAATGTCTTTTATTACTTCCTTCCATATCCAATATAGTGTAGAATAATGTTTTAGCCTGTTTAAATCTCAGGCTCAGCTGGAAATTCGGAAAAATTACTATTGTAGCAGGGTAGTGGGAACTTGGAACAGTTTACCGGAAGAGGTGGTAAGGAGCAATGGAATAGATATCTTTAAGAGGGCCACTGATCATCATTAGGGTCTATAATTTGACTAAGACCATGCTAGTTGGGCCCATAGCCTGTTGCTGGTCATCACATTTGTATTTGATATCTTTCAAAAAATGATAATAATGAGTTAAGTAAAGTTGTATAAATAGTTAATATTAGAGAACTTTTTAACTTATTTTATAATGTACGCAAGTGACATGCAATTTCATAATATTAAAAACTTATTTATAACATTTTTGAAACTTTGATATCCCACTTCCTTTAAAGGACCCAGATTTACATTATGTTTGCGCCCTAGAGATTAAGGGTAAGTAAAACTCATCATGAACCATGATATATTTTTAAAATATTTTTAGAATTCAAAATTTCTTATTTCTAAAAGTTACAAAAAGAGTGAATAAAAAATTACCTCTTGTGCAATAGGAATGAATGTGCAACCATTTAAACCATACATTTTATCGTTTACGACATCTGTGACAGTGAAATAGGAATAAAATGAGCAAGAAAAAGAAAATTTTACATTTCCTGAAAAGGAAAAGAATATTTTTTAAAAAGATGAATTCAAGTAATAATTGCATATAGCTTAAAATAAAATCATTTGTTAGTGACCCAATTCAGATACCATAACATATAGCCCATTAAAAAGATTTGAAGAACACATGTAAGTCATACAAATTTAAACTTTTCGATAATTTCTGTACCTTAAAGCAAAAGTAATGTAAATCACACTATCACTACTTTGCTGAAAATCGCAAAAGCGTTTGTCTGGTATATACCCCGGTCTGTCTCATACTCTCATAACCTGGTAAATAACAATTAAGGGAAAAAAAATTCTAGAACTATATAGTTCATAACTCAATGCAGAACAAAATTTTACATAATACAATGCAATAATAACCCGAATATTGCAAAGTTGTGCCATCATTAGTCTGACTCTGAGGTAGATTTGCTGAAAAGCGCGTGCTCTGAAATTTCTTACATAAATATAACATAAAGCCAGCTTTTATCGATATGGTTCAGTACACCGGCAAATATGAAATTTTGATTGAAAGTAGAAATTAGTTCTATTTCATATAAACAATGTGCTCTTGTATTCATTCCACTTAGACTGTCATTTATTGCATTTCATTAAAATCTGGGTTCATGTTACCCATGCCCCTATAGGTAGGAGCACAAAACATTCTTGCAACACAGGAGCATTTGTAGGAATGTATTTCGGCAGGGACCCAAGACAAATATTGTGAGAACTTCTTTACTTTCCAAATGGAAGAGTTTTGAAATACAGCTGCTCCTGTTCAAAGCGAAATTAAAAGGACCAGGTGGAAATTTTGTTACAGCCGTAATTTTGTTAAAAATTTTAAGTAAAATGTGAAAGGAAACAAACTATTACCATAAATATTCATGTGTAGATCGCTTTCCTCTTCAACTTTTAGGAGGTGAGAGGGGAATGGAAAGCCTGTGTATAAGTTGAGCTCTTACTTTCAGATAAGACCGGGGAAGGTTTTTGAAAAAGGTTTTATCATTAGAATTTCAATAACTGTTGCTTTTATTTTGAAGGATAATCAATAAAATTTCTCGCTTTAGCAAAATTACTTTATTTTTTTTAATCAGCATACATTTTCACATGACCAACTATCACAGGGGTGATTGTGAGTTCATAAAAAAATACCTGAAAGTTTTAAAGAAAAAGTGGGGGGGGGGGGGGGGTGGAGTGTTTTTAAAACCAAGGCCCCTATTACTAAGCACACCTAGTAATAATTAATTTCCTTTTATAAACTAACACATTTCATATATTCAAATAGTTTTTAGTCAAAATATTGTACATGAATTTAATTAAATTGTAAATGAGTAATAAAGTTACTTTTGAGCTGGTGATGAGCAATTATCTTCAAAAAAATATTTTAAGGCGAAAGCAAAAGTCTAACAGAATTGCTATTTGTTGTGCGAAAGCATTTATAAAGCAATGAAAGTTGCATTTGTTACATTTCATTTATTTGTCTCCTAACTAAGAGGAATAAGCATCAAAAGTGAGAAAAATTCGATTCTCATATCGAATGCAAATAAGGTAATTTAGTAAGGTAAAAAAAAAACACTTAGAATTTACATCTGAACATTTCTATTTGATGAATATTATTAATAATTATCGGCATAATCATCGAAAATTCGAAAAAGAAAAAAAAATCCGGAGGTGGGAAGATAAAAGCATAATTAAAAATATTTTACTTCCGGTATTTTCGAATATGAAAATACCGGAATCTATCATGAAAATACCGGAACACAATCACCCCTGCTCAAGGCCGTAGCCAGCGGGGGGGGTCAGGGGGTCAGAACCCCCCCCGAAATTTTCAAACCTCAAAAATTTTAAAAATGTATTCAACTAAAAAAAAAAAAAGAAAAGAAAAGAAAAGAAAAAGAAAAGAAAATTTCAAGGTTTGATGGTCGGAGATCGCCCCCCCCCCCTCGAAGTTGTGATGGGTCTGAGGTTTTGATGATATAAAGAAAAATTAGAATAATAAAAATAAAAAAAAATCATTTGAATAAACTTGAATAGGGGTCATTCCATGTCAAGCGTACGAGGCGTCTCCACTCGACCCCCTCCAATTTTGATGAATTTTTTTTGGATGTATGTATAAGACTTGCATGAAACCATACCAAATTATAGCTCCATAAGCCTTATGGTTCAGCCAGTAAAAATTATTTTAGAAAGGCCTCTTTTTCGTGTCTTGAAAAAAATGTCCAAATCGTCAAGTTTGTGCTTTTATTGCTCGCGACCTAAGACGATTATCAGACTCAAATTTGGTGATTCTGATCTCTGTTTAGGGTAGAATAGCCTACTTGTGTAACAGAAGCTCCATGCGCTGTTTTTTTTTTTTTTTTTTTTTTTTTTTGAAATTTGCTGCCAAAGTTGGTAAAAATCGTATTTTGGCAAATTTTGACCATACCTTATCAGCTTGTATCTGCTGAGAGAATGACTTTCTAAAGCTAATTCTTTCCTCGTTTGTAGCCTGATAGTTCGTCCGAAAGATGTGCTAGTGGCATCTCGATAGCTCAAATAATTGCTGAATTATGCGAGTTGAAATTCCAGTCAAATTTCTTTTTTCTCAATTTTGTCTCAATTTCAAAGGGCAATATCTCAAAAGGGTCATCTTGAATTTCAATTTTCTTTACGTCATTGGAAAGAACACACTTTTCTTAACTAAAAAACGTTATTTTTATTTTTGAGACAAACTAGTTTCAAGGGGATATTGCAGATAAAAAATGTGTACGTCATTCAACGTGAAATCAAAGAAAAAAAGACATAGACCTCAAAAGTTGATGTCAATTTGTTCTATTAATATTTGCAGGAGTTATTGTACTTACGTTCCGATTAAAAAAAACTTTGTTAGATATGATCGAGGGGGGAAAAATATTTTTCATTTTAGTAAATATTTTGAAATTTATTCATTACAATAGGAGTTGAACATGGGAGTCTGACTATGGTTTTAATTTTACTTTCTTTGAAATTAGTTCAGAAGCAAATTTCTCCCGATCATGCCCATTTCCCCCTATTTAATGCATTTAGGGGGCGAGGTTTTTTGGTAATTTGTATTGAGTGTATACCCTCCCCCACCCCCTGGAAAAATTAATAATGTTCGGCCTGGTTCACAGGTAAGGCAGTTATTGGAGGGAAAATCAAAAATTTTCCTCGTTCGGGGCACAATAGTTAATCGGGCCTTTTACTCAACGAAAAATTTTCGCACATATAAATCTCTGTACTTGCTAGAATATAGATTTTTTCATAACAATACGTAGTATACAGGTCCCCACAATAGATAGGATATTGGTTTGACCAAATGGGTTTGAGGGGCTGGCATATAGGCCCTTCAAAGTAGTTCTAGTTCTTATCAAAAAATTTTTCTTATCTTGGCCTTGCCCTGCGAAAGGGGAGGGCAGACTGAGCATGGCCCCTGGGCTCGCTAAGTTAGAACGGTCCGTGAATTTTAGTTTTCCACCATCAGTGTCCAATTTAGGAACTTTAGGACAGTAGGGCAGACCTTAAATTTCTAAATCGGGCCCTGAACATCTGGATGGGCCCCATTGAAAAGTGAAAAAAGTACTGTAGAGTTGAAACCATAAACTTTGATTTTCAACTTCATGATTTCCATATTAAAATCATACCTTGTTATAATTTACTATTTCGTCTTTGATTTTGCTCCCCCCCTCCCAAGGTGGGGACCCTACAGCTCTATGCCGAGCCTCATGGACTTCTTGGTAAATCAAGCCCCTCTCATCAATGGTAAATGCAAGGAAGAGAATGGGGGTAGAAAGTGTCTGGCTCCCGTCGCCAGAGAATTTCTTTCCTATCCCTGCTCTGGGATATACTCTGGACTACTTTTCTAGCTCGCTCTCCTGGGGTGTTGCCCCCTGGTTCCCTCCTTCTCTGCGACTTGGTGGCGTGGGATCCGTGGGACCGAAGGAAGGAACATAAAGGAGTGCGACGATAAATTGCTATGTGCTATAGGGGTCGGAAAATATAGTACAAAACACTTCGCACCCAGAAAACAAAGAATGCATTTTCGTTAACTCATCACCTCTCCATTGATAATAACAATAACTGATTTAAACATATGTATCTGTTATTACTGTGATCAATGTGTTAAGAGATAGAAGTTTTCAAAAATCTTATATTTTTTGCTAATTTGTTCGCAGTAAGCCCAAAAGGGGACCACACTTGTTTTATGGCGTAAAGGAAAGGATCTTCTTTCTTTTTCCATGATAAAAGTATCTCAACGACAAGTGCCATAAACTTTGTTATCCTGTTAAGGATTATAGACCAGCAGGAGAGACGGAATAATTTAAGGTTTAAGTTGAAAAGATAGAAAAAAACTCCTTTGGCGAAATAGTGAGCAGAACTATGGGTCATTCCATGTTATGGGTCCCAAATTTCGAGAAAATCCCCACTCGACCCCCTCAGATTTTGATGAAAATTTTTTTGGATGTACATATAAAACTTGCATGAAACAATACCAAATTATATATTGGATCATCTTTTTGGCTTAACCCTTCTTTGCATGATGATGGAAATTTCCATCATAAAATTTAATGCGGATAAAAGGGTACACAAAACCAGTGTAATTTACATTTGTTGCTGCTGGCAACTTTTTACAACGCTGTAGAGTAATACGAAACGCAGTTGTCAAAAAAAAAAAAAAAAAAACGCTAACGTCACTGTTAATCACTCCCCTGTTTGTTGTGACTGGAAAAAACGGCCGACTTAAAAATAAATTTTCCTGATTTTTTTAAAGAAATATGAAACGTAGTTGTGTGCTTTGTTTTTCGCAGATTAAACTTTCAAAAAAAAAAAAAGAACAAAGCTTTGAAATTCTTTAATTATCTTTCTTTCAATTTTTCAAATATGATGAAGTCATAAATTCTGATATATTTATTTGAAAAATAATGCAGGAGAGGAGAAAGACTCCTTTCATTCTTCCCAAAAGCCTATTGATTAACGTGTTGTCCATTACCTCAGCTTCACTCTCCTTCCTGTTAGTCCAACATACTCCCAATCATAGGCGGCTGGTGCACCAAGAAATTGGGGGATCAAAAGAAGTTTGTGAGGAGCTTAGGGCGGAACCCTAAAGCTGTTTTTTTTTTTTTTTTGTAAAATTTGGCTATATTATTGGATTTTAACAAATGACCTCTAAAACTTTAATACAGTCTGAAAAGCAGGATGGATTTTACTGTAGATGTCCCCTTTGCAATTCAAAGTTCCTTTCTTGTGAAATAGGATGAGAAAAAAAAAACATTTTTGTGGTATTTTCAGTTTTTAATTTTCATGAAATAAATCAATCCACCCAGTAAATAACCGACCGTTAATTTTTCGCTCTAAAAAGTGAAGGGCAGGGCCCCTTTACTTTCGGAAGTGAAGGGGAGCAGGTGCCCCCTTGCCCCCCCCCCCCCCCCCCGTACAAGCAGGCTTTGCTCCCATTGCGTCATAAGACTTGCAACCTCTTGTTTATTTTTTTTTTCAAACAAACTTTCTTCACTTCGAACCCCCCCCCGAAAAAAAATCCTGGCTACGGCCTTGCCCCTGCTATCAGGAAAATTCGTAAATCTGATATTTTTCAAGTTGCCAAACTTTTACTGTATTTATTTAAGCTTTGTTTCATAGTCTGACCATGTAAAATTGCATCAGAATATTTGAGCATATACTTCTTTTGCATGTTTAAAAGGGTTGCACTAAAATTTAAAAAATATTCACATTTTGAGTATTTTTTTCTAGAATTGTTTAGGGAAAATTTTTGGAAATTCGGTCCCACGTATAAGTTGCCCACTCAACTTTTAACCTTTTTTTTCTGTACTACTTGACTTATAAGGAGTATGTACTGTATGCTACAGTCAAAAATTTCGTGCATACCGCTTTGCTGTAAACAGACACGACTGTATCCAAATCTTTATTCACAATGAGTAGTTTTGCATTTACTTTGGGAGATTAAGGGTCAGACTTGCCATTTAGAGGTGTGAATTGCTCTCCCTGGTATTGAAAAATCAATTGTATATATATTAATACATATAAATGACATTGTATTTTTTTTTTCTTTCTCAATGGAATATGCATTGGGTTTTCACCTTTTGACATCCTGTAAGAATTTGAAATGACCCGTCTGGACACATTTTTTCGTCCCCTTCCCCCTCTTTGAATACTACCTTGAACTATTAAATGATAGTTTTCATTTCGAGTAGAGATTGGATGCTCTTGATCAGTATAGAAATGATTCCAATCATGACCTAAGGGTTTGTACCTTTATACTGTGATTGGAAAGATTGCTATAATTGGATATAATATCAGACACATAAACCCTGTGACCAAGTGTGTCAGTAATAAATAAATAGACATTCATGAATCTCACAGCTCAAAAAAAATTATCATCAGTAATGAAATACTTCACCTGTATTTGTTACAACAGTATCAAGTTTGAGCTGTGTTTCGTTCAAAAGCAAAATTGAGAATTCAATCTGGAAACTAAATATGGAGGAAGCATAAGAAAAGAACATTAAAGAAAGCTACTTCTTATTTAGCATAATTTAAAATAAAAGACAAAAATTTTAAAAGCAATGCAAACTGCACAAAACTTTTAATTAATACACGCAGAACTATACTATAAACCAGGGTTGTGTTTTTGACGTCAAAAACCAGTTTTTGACATGACATGTCGAAAAACCTGTCAAAAAACCGTCGAAAACCTGTCAAAAACGTCGAAAACGTGTAGAAAACGCCAAAAACCTGTCTAAAACTCAAATGAAGTGGTTATTGAGATTTTTTATAAACATATAAGGTTTCTCATCCTGAAAAATATTAAATAAAAATTTATACATCTTATCAATCAAAGTTTAATAAACATTAAATTAATAAGTTGAATGAAAATTATTTCTCATTCTTTTAAACTAACTTGTTTTGCCGTGAAAAAAGTTGAATATTAAAACTTAAATCCAGCTTTTAAAGTAATTTTGTTTAAATGTTTATATAACTATCAATTAGTTATCTTTTCAATCAAGTTTAATAAAAATTAAATTAATAAATTGAATGAAAATTAATTCACATTTTTTAAAATTAACTCGTTATGGAGTGAAAAAAAGTTAAATATTAAAACTTAAATCCAAATTTTAGAGTAGTTTTGTTAAAATGTTTTAATAACTATCCATTAGTTATCTTATCAGTCAAGTTTAATAAAAATTAAATTAATAAATTTAATGAAAATTAATTCTCATTCTTTTAATTTAACTTGTTATGTCATGAAAAAAGTTAAAAGTATTAAAAGTTAAATCCAGTTTTTAAAGTAGTTTTGTTTAAATGTTTTAATAACTATTTATTAGCTATTTTATCAATCTAAAAATCTTTATATCAGAATTTAAAGTGATTTTTTTTCTTTTGAGTAAGAGCAAAACTAAATTAATTAGTACTCAGTGTATAAACCTGCTAAATATTTTTGACCAAACTATTTTATTTATTTATTAGTTATTGTTGTTACTTTTGTAATCAACTTTATCTAAGAATTACTATTATAAATATTCTGTACTGGAAAATAAGCTTATTGTTTCAACAGTATTACTGTGGTTTCTTTAAAACTCATAACAAAAAAACAATACATATGCGTCCAAAAAGCATCAAATGGTCTTTTGTTACTGCATGCTCCGCGGGAAAAACGATTTAGATCGGTACTAAATACCTTAAGTAATTGTTAACTTATGATGGTTTATTTTATGTATATAAGTCTACAAATAATATCAGGCAAATGTGCACTAGGCAATTTCTGCTTTCTAAAATTTATAAATTGGAATTAGGTTTCCGTTTTAATATACTGTTATTTATAATTAATTTTTATTCTATAATGATAGTAGCTCATTCATTTATTTTATTTTCCACATGTAAGCATCTTGTAGTATCCCAATTGAAGGGCTCGGGAATAAATAATGGTTTCTGAAAATTTCTAAAAATCGGACTATTTTAAATTAAAATTTAAAAAAATCACTTGTGGAAATTTATTAAGTATACCCAAGATACACAGCACTTAATTAATGTACCCACTTCATTTTTAAAATAAAAATACCTGTTACAGTAATTTCTCGAAGCAATAAAGCCATATGTTTGATTGTTTAAAATGTTAGTTACCATTATTTACTCCCAAGCCCTTCAATTATGTTTAGGATTGCTTATTACACTTTATTTCAATAACCTAAAACTCCAAAAGTTTACTTCAGTGTCTGAAATCAGAAATGTAAAATTCATTTGAAAATGTATTTTGATTATCAATATCAAATTTAAATAAGTTTTGGACAGAAAATTAGGTTTTTGGCAATCATGTCAAAAACCATGTCAAAAAGGGATTTTTGACATGACGGTAAAAACCACGGTTAAAACCAGATAAAACCTCCGACTGTCAAAAACTTGCCAACCCTGCTATAAACCTATGAGGACCAAACTATTAGCTTTGCACAATTCTTGCATAAAATTGAAATTTAAAAAATAATACATGATAATAAGAGTAATGTTTAGCTAGGAAGCTAACTATTTCCAAGAAAAAAATGATAATACTGTTTTAAATAAGGAAGAGGCACCTAGGGAATCTTTTGACAAGTGTGCACTGTGTACTGGCCTAATTTTGTAGTCACAAGTTGATTGTTGTAAATCTTACTGAGTGTTTAAATAAAATATGTAATTTCAAACTTGTTGCTACTTTGTATCACATTTACCAGTTATAAAAATATTCCTAATAATGTAAGTATTTCTTTTTTAAATGAAACTTCAAATGTTACAAAGTAAATTTTATGAAACTTAATATTTAAAAGTAAAAGATTAACCCATGAAGTTTTTAGCATCAAATCCAGGCCTGATTCCTACGGCAGGAGACTTGTGCCAACACCTAGGTTGCCAGATTTTACGGGAGCCAAATTTCATGATATCAAAATCAAAGTTAGTTAGAATATGCAATAATTCAGACTTCCTACCAAATGGCATGACTTTGAGTCAGGGATCTGGACAGAATTCTGGATTTTGTTCAAATTGCACTAAATATAAACCCAGGTAAAGAAGTTTAACAATACAGTTCAGATGCAACATGGGTCCAAAATTGCTAGTTTAGCTCCAGAAAAGCAAGGGCTTTTCTTTTGAAAACGATTTCTGTTTATTTTGCGACATTTTGTTTACTATTGCTGTTGCTTTGAACTTTTAGCTTTTGGCAGAGGACTAGAAAAATATGACATTGAAAAGGAGAGATTTAAGTGCATACGATACATTGAAGGCTTTGGAAACAATATGTACAAAAGTGAACCTGCAGTGGAAAATTAAACATTTGAAAATCGTAGATCCAAAATACCAACCCTGCCGTACAAATTGGAACAAAATCGGTCGGGTAGTTTCCGAGTTTACCCCGGACACACATATTTTGGAGTTTGTGTTTTATATATCGTCAGCACCATGCTAAACTAACGAATGTGAAAAATCGCGATTTCAAGTTCGTTTTTCAAGTTCAAATTTTACAAATAATTATAATTAAAATGATACCTTCGACCGATAGTTTTACACTTAAAGGTATCTATAAAAGTTTAAAAATTAAAAATAACCAAACACGTCAGGTGGGAGTAAGTTATATGCAGTGTTTTAGATCTCCTGAAAAGTGCCAATTTTCACATTCGTTAGTTTAGCATGGTAGCGACGATATGTCCAATAAATGTAAAGGAAGTCAATTGAATAAATTTAAATTTACTTCAATTCTCTGAAATAAAATTATTATATTCTTTAATTCAAATGTGCTCCTCACCCTTTTAAATTCTGCTAAAAGTCATGTTTAAAGTTTAAAGCAATTTGCCAAATAAATCAAAAAGACATCAAGTTAAATAAGTAACAGGAGATATTAATTACTCAAATTTAGTCAATTTTCAAGGCTTAACTCTAAACACAAATTTAAACCACTGAAGAAAGAAGTTTGTCTGGAAAATAGATCTAGTATTTTAGTTTTGCGTGTAGAGTTATGCCTTGAAAATTGACTAAATTTGATTAATTAATATCTCCTGTTCTAATTAACGCAGAGAAACGTGCCAAAACTTTTCTTTTTCAGAAAAAAAAAACTCTTTCCAGAGATGTATATTGTTATGGGATAGCGGGAAGTTCCCCCTCAGTTATGCCGATTACACCAAAAATGAGACTAATTAATTAATTTAAAAATAACCAATTCGAAATTTAGAATTTGGCCTTCGAAGTGCATTTCACGGGATACGTTCGAATTTTATGCCAAGTTTCGGGTCTGAGGGTGCTGTGGGGCTTCTGGCCATTGGTTATAAAAATACACCGTCGTCTTTATATATATAGACTAGCAGTACCCACACGGCGATGCGCGTGCAATAAATGTAAAGGAAGTCAACTGAATAAATTTAAATTTACTCCAACCCTCTGAATAAAATTATTTTATTCTTTAATTCAAATGTGCTCCACAACCTTTTAAATTCCACTAAAAGCCCTGTTAAAGTTTAAAACAATTTGCCAAATGAATCAAAAAAACATTAAGTTGAGTAAGTAACAAGAGATTTAGTCAATTTTCAAAGCTTAACTCTATACGTAAATTTAAACCACTGAAGAAAGTACAGTTTGTCTGGAAAATGAACCTAGTGTTTCAGTTTGCGTGTAGAGTAGGGTGATTCAGAAATGTATGGAAAAATATAAACTTCGTATTTTTGTGCATCTTACCCTCTTATTTTGTGCCACTATATACACTAATTATTTGTGCAAAATTTTGGCAAAATATATTAATATTTAGAGGTCGCTCAAACGCCTTGAAATTTCGTGATATTGACAAAAACGTGATCGTAAATGATAGCTATAGAAAAAAATAGCCTTTGTATTTTTATTCGTCTTACAGTCTTATTTAGGCCCTTTATATACACTGAATTATTCGCCCGAAATTTTAGTAAACTATATTTACATTTAGGAGTACTTCAAATTTTGTGATAGTGGCACAAATGCGAACGTAAATAATAATAATAATAATAAAGTTACTTTATTGCTTTTTTATATCTCCGAAGAAAAAAAGCGTGCAATCACAAAATGAACTATACATCTGAAAAACCAATGAAATGCAGAAAAGTATGAAAACTAATCAAATACGAAAAAAATATAAAAAACAAATTTAAATACATTAACTATATAGTAATTCGCTCATTAATTCTTGCAATACTTTTTAAGGTTACTTTTTTGCAACTTTGAAACCTTTTCTGTGTTTCTGTACCACTTGAAGAAGACACTGTATTTGTTTTTCGTCGTTAGTGATAGTCTTAACAAATGCTTCAATAAGGGCCATGCCACGCTCCGTATTGTCGTTTACAATCCTCAGTTTCTTTGGTAGTATAAAGCCTTGTTGGTAGCTATCTTAAAGATTCAAATGCTCAGGATCAAACAGCTGATATATTTTTGAGTTCCTTCTTTACATGAATAAGGACGCTAAAAATATTCCAAATCATTTCTTAGTGCTTGCACAAAAAGGGTTGCTGGGAACCAAGCTCTTAGATATTCTTTCCCATTAACGATAAGAATGTGAAAGAAATCACATTCATATGTTACGAATACCTTTTGTTTGTCCAGCTGCAAGTTTGAACTGGTGGGGAAATATCCATAACTTGAAGCCATAAAGAATCTTTAACACAGATATAACACGAGAAACCACTCCTGGGACACGAAAACATACACCAAGAGAAGGTGCTCTGCTCAAGAAAATCGTACTAAGCTCTAGTATCTTCCTTGGACACTTTTTTTACATGGGTCATCAGAAGTTATATGCGCAACTTCCATTACTAGTTGCACGTTGCTCTGAATGTGCTACCAACTCCTCAACCTCATCGTTCCTCACTCCAGGTTTAAAATTAGAATGTTTTATTCTGGACTATGATTGCTAACACCGCTTAAAAAGCAGTATTGTAGATCCAATGGCAGTGGATGGTTCCACGCAATTGCATGAACATCGCATCTGACATTGCATGCAATCAAATACCCCAATTCTACTTATTTCTTGGTTTATCGGTTAAAATACCGAGAGACCAAGAGTAGCATAGATTTCGGTTGTAATACCACAGAAAACAGAATGTCTAAAATATAATGGCGGAAAGCACAATATAAAAGTTGCTTCCCTAGTTTTTTTTTTCCCCAAGTCCAAACATGCTCCAACTTTAGTACCGGCAATGCATGTCGTATTGAAACACATACCACATACGAGCTCAGTAAGTTCCCATTTATCTAACTAGTTATCATATAGCAGCATTTTCCGTAGCAATTCCAATGCCTGACTAACTTACTAGAACCCAGAAGTAAATCATCAATGCTTGTGGTCCTGATACTAATACTGGTATGAAACCCGCCGATCATCCTTCATTTTCCCAATATATTTTGCATAAGTGTTTTGTTCCAATGAACTATCAAAGGAAATCCTAGATTTAAACGACTTTTGTAAGTTAACGGCCAATTCAGAGCGAATAGTTTGCATTTACCGTTTTATGGACGCTGTCAAATCCTCCCCATTTTGACCCATACTTTGTACTGTAGCAGCTACTATCAAAATGTCTTTCTGTCATTTATACTGGGCCCGGTCTAGAGTGGATGCTAGCTGTTTTAGCCAAATAAACTCATACACCTCAAACAACCGAAAAGAAAACAGAAACCACAGCCCGAGCTTGCAGCTGCATTTTCTACCCAAACTCAAGTAAGAGATAATGCAGCTTTGGAGCCGGGGGGGGGGGGGGGGGTAATCATTACAACACAATTTGAGCTATTATTTTATTGACTAATTACTTAGTAGAGTAAACTAACGTTTTAAGTTATTCAATTTTATATGAAGAATAATATTATTTCGGGTAATGAAGCTATATACTCCAACTCTCGAAATTGCTAATTTTCAACAGAATTCGATCGCGTTGAGCGACCTCAAAATATTATTCAATTGAGCTAAAATTTTACATACATCACATTCATGAATAGTACAAAAAAACTGCGGGGTAAGACCAGAGAAATTCAAAAAAAATTTTTTTTGAATCACCCTAGTGTAGAGTTATGCCTTGAAAATTGACTAAATTTGATTAATTAATATCTCCTGTTCTAATTAACAAAAAGAAATGTGCCAAAACTTTTCTTTTTCAGAAAAAAACCCCTTTCCAACGATGTATAATGTTTGATGGGAGGGGAGTTTCCCCCCTCAATTATGTCGGATACACTGAAATGAGACTAATTAATTAATTTAAAAATAACATTCGAAGTTTAGAATTCGGCCTTTGAAGTGCATTTTACGGAGATACGTTCGAATTTTTGTGCCAAGTTTCAGGTTTGTATGTGCTGTGAAGGCTTCTTTCCAGCGGTTACAAACATACATACAAACAAACAGAGCCTGTCATCTTTATATATATAGATATATCTGAAATAAATGCATAAATCTGAAAACAACCTAATAATATTGAATTTCAAACACAGCATACCATCAGAGAATAGAAACAAAAATTGTTTACTTATAATTCCATGTGTTTCTGATTTCATCATTTTCCTTTTGGATTAAAGTAATTGTATCTGAATTCTAGAAAAGAAAAGTGTAGAAATAAATATAATTATTTCAGAAAAAAATTACAACTTACTTGCCTAACTCTAAAATCAAGAATTTCACTACTTAAAAAATAAATTCCTAGATACAATTTTCCAAAAAATCTTTTCCAAAAAATCTTGTTAAGAGTATTTAATTAAGTATGGTTTTCTTTCAATAAAACTTTGCTTCACTTGAAACTGTTTAACTGTTCAAGATTACTATAGATCTGCGAGAAACTTTTTCTTTTGAGTATTGTACAGTGTGAAAGTCCATTGTTACCTACACACGTGCGACAGATCGAAAATAAACAATGATTTTGATTAGAATTTTTCTTACTTTAATTCTGTTGTTACGCTTATGGCCGGAGCAGAAATATGGACTGTTGAATATGTTTTGGGTATCTTACTATGATTTTAAGATGAGGTCAGGCCTGTCATTTAAAGGGGGCAGGGGGGTCAATTGCCCCCCCCCCCGACTTTGAGAAATCAATGTATTTACATATAAGTGGGCGTGGTTTTTGTTGTTTTCTGGTGAAATTGTATTGTGTTTTTACTCTTTGCCTCCCCCCCCTGGAAAAACTTGAAATGACGTCCCTGGATGAGATAATTCTTGTACATTTGCATCTAGCACAACATCCTGTGTGTGACTAATTATCGCAAAAAAATTTCCGATCAATTGAGGTGAAACCCCTGCTTTTAATTATAGATTTAAGTCCTTATATCTTGTTTCCAGTCTGACATTTGGTGCTTTGACTTGTAATACATATACAGTCTGAGTAAAAACTTTTAAGGCCAGTAGAAAAATATTGAGAACGGGAAAATTAAATTAAAGGGATTTTTATGTTACTGAATAAATAATTATTAATGCTCGTTTGTAATAAATAATGCAACAGACAAGTTTTTCAAAGTACGCAATTACCGAAAAAACAGTACTACAGTGAAACTTCTATAAGCGACCACCTCTATTTAGCGACCACCTCTGTTAACGACCACTTTCCTAAAGCCCCGATTTTTCCGCCTATCTACTTAATGTAAAAAGTCTTCTGGAAGCGACCAGTCAACCCAAACCAAACCTCCATGAACGACCACTGTCTGACCCTTTGTCCAAAAATTTTCCTGAATTCTTTTCACCACAAAAAAGAAAAGAAGAAGAAAAATCCACATTCCAAACTGGTCAGTCGACCTTGACGCATTGTTTACTGATGAGCAACAGGTCAGGTGCAAGGAAGGGGTGATACATGAAAAGTCACACTGCTGATAATCCCTAGGGTCCTCTATTCTAAGTAAGATAAGCACATTTGGTTCGAATTTAAGGGGCATGCCAGTGCACTTCTGTAACCATTCTCGTGTACACTAAATATGTCTAACAAGCGTGTTACTTTAACGTTGGAGCAGCGGATAGATGTCATAGAGTCTTATGAAAAAGGAAATTCTGAAAGGAAGTTTGCGGATATTTTCGGTTGTGGGAAAACCCAAATTAATAAAATTTTGAAAAACAAAATTGAAATTCGGAAAGAATGGGAAACGTTCACATTTCGAGGTGTAAAGAGAAGTAGAATGGAAAAATTTTCAGAAGTCAATGATGTTCTACTGGCTTGGTTTAAAGCAGCTAGGGCAAAATATATTCCAATTATGAAACTTTAATGAAAGCAAAAGCAATGGAGATTGCTGACGCTTTAGGAATAAAGGACTTTGGTGCCAGCAATGGTTGGCTCGACAAGTTTCGTATTCGAAACAATGTCGTGTTTCGTGCATTATGTGGAGAAGCGGCAGATGTGGACGAAAGTTTGTGCGAAGACTGGAAAACGAGACTGCCATTACTTTTAGCCGGATACGAAGAAAAAGACATTTTTAATATGGATGAATCTGGACTTTTTTTTCGCGCCCTCCCAAATAAGAGCATGATGCTAAAGTCGGCTGACTCCAAAGGAGGAAAGCAAGCAAAGGAGAGGATCACCATAGCATTCTGTATTAGTGCATCGGGGGGGGGGGGAATTAAAGCCCCTGATGATTTGGAAATCAAAACAACCCAGGTGTTTTAAGGGAAAGGATAGCAGCAAACTAGGAGTTCATTGGAAGTCAAATAGAAACGCCTGGATGACGGCTGCGATTTTTGAAGATTGGCCTGCGGATTTTGATCCAAAAATGGCCAAAGAAAGGAGAAAGGTTCTTTTGATCTTGGACAATGCAGCCTGTCATACGCAGCAAAATTAAAAAAATGTAAAATTACAGTTTTTGCCCCCTAACACAACCTCCAAGCTTCAACCTTTGGACCAGGAAATAATCAAATGTTTTAAACTGGAATATCGAAAATACGTCCTGAAATCAATCATAGCACGAATGGATGACTGTGCAAATGCTTCAGAATTGGCTAAAAAGATCACTGTAGCTGACGCTATTGAATGGTCTGTGTCTGCTTGGAGAAGATTGGACTCGAGTATTGTAACAAAATGCTTTGCAAGTTGTGGCATGACGAATTCTGCAATAGAAGATCAGATTTTTTCTGAACTGAAAGAGACAAAAGTTGTTCACGAAATACAGGAGCTTTCAAAGATTGCAGGAATCGAATACGATGAGAAGGCCTTAGAGTGTGAACATAACGTAGACTGCTTTGATGATCTCAACGACAATTGGGAAGAACGCCTAATAGAAAACGCCATTGCTCAAGGTAAGTGATATTTATTATAAAAATTTACTATTTAAGTTAAGATATTTAAGATTGGGGAACTTAAAATGACATTTTTATTTAGGAACTAATTCAGAGTCTGAAGACAAAAGTCCATCAGACGACATCCTTCCACCTGTCGAACTTACGATAACAGCCCAGCAGACTTTAAAACAAATAGATTTTATTATGGAGAATTCAGAAAGCATGAAATATGTCCAAATTAGAGCTCCTTTTTCAGAGTTGAAAAATAGATTAGAACGAGAAGTTGTGTCACTAAAAGTAAAAAATATGAAACAATCTGAAATTTCTTCATATTTCAAGAAAGTTTTAAAAAATCATAAGTGTTAGTGCTTGTATTGTACAGTAATTCAATAAATAATAAAAGCAAGTACTTTTCATGCTTCTTTATTTTTAATACAGTAGAAAATTTAATGTTCTATTTTTGGAAAAATTCTTTTGGTATTTTTAAGTTGACTTCTTTGAGCGACCACCTCTCTTAACGACCACTTTTTCGCGGAACGGAGGGTGGTCGCATTAGAGAAGTTTCACTGTATATTCAAAGTTAGTATTTCAACCTGAGTAACAACTTTAAGTCCACCAGTATTTTTTAAATACTAAACAAAGATACACTGGAATAAATATCACAGCAGTTAATGAGATTGGGGAAACCCTTCAACCTGTAATTTTTTCATTAATTTCTTTGAAGTTTTGGTGCTCTTTGTGAAGATGGTGAAAGGTAAGAAATTAACTGATCGTGAAAGGGGACAGATTGAAGCTTTTTCTTCAACGGGGATGAGTAGCCGTACTATTGCGAAGAAAATCGGAAGATCGAAGACTGTAGTTAATAATTTATTAAGATTGAAAGACAATTACAGTAAAAAAGAAACACCAGGGGAAAACCCAGAGCTTTGTCCTCGCGTGATGAAAGAAAAGTTTGCAAACTTACGTCAGCCGGAAAGTAATTAACTAGGAAAATTATTCAAGCGACAGGCTTAAAAATGTCTGTCAAAAAACGGTATATAACACAATTAGAAAGTGTGAAAGGTTTATTCACGCAGCAAAATTGGCTAAGCCTCAGTTACTGAATAGACACAAAATAGAGCGTTTGAACTTTGGCCAAAAAGTTATGACCTGGGATAACCAATAGATACAAATTTTTTTCTGGTGAAAAAAAGTGGAAATTGGATGGACCAGATGGGTGAAAGTACTATTGGCATGATTTACAAAACAAAAAAAAGATATTCTCCAAGCGCCAATTTGGTGGAGGCTCTGTCATGACTTGGAGGTGCTTTTCTTACAATGGTACTGGCTCAATTGCATTTGTTTTGGGTAAAATGAATTCTTAATCGTATCAAAATGTCCTAGGAAGTCATCTTTTACCAAATGCTGAATTTATTGCTGGAGAAAATTGGAAATTTCAGCAAGACAATGCACCTATCCATTCGAGTAACAGTACAAAAAATTGGTTTCAAGTCCATAATGTCGAACCTTTGAAATGGCCAGCTAAGTCTTCAGATCTCAACCCAATTGAGAACTTATGGGGAGACTTAGCAAGAAGAGTGTATGCAAATGGGAGACATTTTGCTTCATTAATAGAGCTTAAATCTACAATCGAAGATTAATGGTATAAAACAGACCCTGAACTTTGTCAAAAACTTGTTTCATCTATGCAAACAAGAATATTTGAAGTTATTAGAAGGAATGGCTCATACACAAGCTTTTAAATGTTAGTATTTTTTCTTCCCCTGCTTTTTTTCTCTGTTGGCCTTAAAGATTTTACTTATGGTCAAATAGTGATCTTTAGTTTCTGTAATATTTTCTGATAGTAAAATAATTACAAATGGTTGTTCTGTCCTTTTTTACTTGTATTTAAGGGTAATAATTATCACTCAAATTATGTTTTGGTTCTCAGTTTAATATGTGTCCAATTTCTCAAAAAAATTTACTGGCCTTAAAGTTTTTACTCAGACTGTATCTAGAGCTCAAACACTCTCTATACTTTGCAGTTAAATTTTTTGATCTTTTGACCACTTCATAAATCTCCCATGGCTCACAAGATCTGGATTTAAATTTCCCAACAATTACTGCTTTTAATTAATCTCATTTAGAATTTTCAAAAATTTGTTAATCTTCTTGTATTTTTTTTTTTTTTTTTTTTTGCATTAATCTTGTTTTATTATATACTTTGCTTATTAGTTTAGCTGCTTTGCACAGCTAATGGCTTTTGGTTTCTTTTTCCTTAATTGTTTTATATATATATATTTATTTATTTATTTATATATATTGCACGGTATACGTCCAAAATTGTGGCAAAAATGTAGAAGGTCCAATATTGATACAGTTGGTACCAAAAATTAAAACATACGTGAAGGCTTTTTACTACCAAATTAGAAAAAGATTGTTGAATGCTTTTAATGAATGTGTGCATTAACAATGGTATCGAATAAAATTTTTGAAAAATACTAAAAAATGTTTACCGTTGTGACTTGTAACTATCGAGCGTTTCTCAAGAAACAATTAGTTTTAAAATGAGCATACGTTATTTATTTACGAAAGCTAATTTCACGTGACTCGCTATCTACCAACTTAAAATCAAATCGATTAGCAGCCCAAGCCAAGGTTAATTGATATTGAAAAGAAAGTTTAAGTATTAAAAAAGAAGAAGTTGAAGAGGGATAAAATGGATAAGACAGACATTTCCCTCTTGAAATTTCACCTCCCCTTCCCCCATCCAGTTGTGAGAAAGAAAGAAATAATTCCATGAATTTCCAGCGAGCATGCCCTGATGTGTTTCCCTATCTGTTCCTAAATGCGTCTGGAAAATGCCGGCTGCGCTAGTGATTAAACGGTATTCCATTTTAGCAAAGGGAAAAAAGCCTTTACAGCAAATTTATTAGTTTAATTTCCTTGTGAGAAAAAAAAGAAAAAAATGAAGAAATTTAGCGACCTTGGGCCCTAAGCACAGTCCGGAAAAAACTATAGCATTATTTCGGCACTGAAATAATTTATGCTTTAGATTAAATTAATTCAGGTACATTCAGGGCTGGATTTATGTACAAGCCAAATAAGCCACAGCTTGGGGCCCGCTCTGTTGGGGACCACCAACTTTGAAAAAAGTTCATTATTTGTTTCTAAAAAAATAAAAACGCATGAGAAAAAAATTCTATAGTACTTCTTGAAAAGCTTGAGAATTTGAAATCATAGTAATGAATCTTAAATTTTAAAATTTATATCAAATGCAAGCGGAGGGGAATGAGAAAACAGGCCAATGTAAAAACATGGTCCTCACATCTGTAACATATTGATTGAGATCAGTTACAAATTTATAGGTTTGGAGGCTCGCCGCAATGCATTTTGGGTACAAATGCGTTATACGACCTACGGCGCCAACGAAGGCGATAAGTATTTCCGGATGGCACCCCGGACAAAACGCAATGTCTGTGACGTCATGGGCGTGCGATGCACTGTGGATCCTGTGGTGATGCTCTGTGAATATGGTAACCCTGAGTGAATTCTGAGTGAAGCACAGTTTGGAGTTCTTCTTTTCTCACGTGGGCGTTCCTGTGGGAGGTAGGTGAAGGTATGTTCTGCTCTTCGGGAGATTTTGAAGGAATTTAAACTTGAATACTCTAAAATAAAGTTTCCGATGAAACTGTAGGTAACTTTCGGAAGCTTTATTTTAGAGTATTAAAGTTTCAAATTGTTTGTTTAGGTTTTTTTTTTTGTCTCATATACATGGTACCGATTATGAGTTCGGTGTGTAGCGTTGTTGAAAAATATCAGTTGAAACTGTTAAATGAGTCGTCTTTTATTTTTTCTAGCTCTCGCCCAACTTACGGTCGTACCGGGGTGCCAAATCGTTTGTTTATTTTTAAATTAATTGAGAACAAAGAGGTATTTCTGGAATTTTTAAGGGAAGTAGGGTTGTTGAAAAGTGAAATTATTTGTACTCGATGCAGTTCATCAATGACAATAAGAAATAGAAAGAATATATCTGATGGCTACGGATTTATATGCAGAAACAAAGTAGATGGGAAAATGTGTGGGAAAGAAACTAGTATAAGGTGGGGGGCGGAACATACCTGCACGACCTTTTTGGTACAAGCGGTTTTTTCAATACACTTACCTTGGATTTTTTAAAAATTTAAAAAATCCAAGGTAAGTGTATTGAAAAAACCTTTTCATATTGTCTTATATTGTATTGCATAATATTGTAGGATACTTTGCATGTTTATCTTCGTTTTTTCCTGTTGGTGCCAAAAGAGCATTGCCAAGATCGATGTGCGATAATTGGCGTCGTAAATCCAATGCTTGGCGACGTCTTTTGGCGCCAACAAGAAAAAGTCGCCAATGCTAAGTCGGATATCGCATTTGTTCCGCATTTTGCCTCCTCCCCCCTCAGAGGAGAACAGAATTACGTAAACTAATTTTTAGAAGATAACTGTATTTTCATCTGCAGCCCCTATGTCATGTGACAAAAGGGCTCCCTCGCACAATTGCAACATTGTAAAACTGCCACTGCTGGAAATAGTTTTGTATGACCCACACGTTTCATATCTGGCTGTTTATTTAATCCAAAATTCAGTGTTTTGGCAGTTATTTTGTTATTGCTTGCTTCTTACACAGTGCAATATTATTTAAGGACAGGAAAGAAGAATTTTCACTAATTCTTTTCTTTTCGTTTTCTGCACTATTTGTAATGTAAAAATCCTGTAGAAAATAGGATTCAGTTTTTTGTTTTATTTATTTAAAAGATGTTTCTTACAAAACTATAACAGTCTCGTAAAGATATACATCCAAGTATTAAAATTTCAGAGACTGAAAAGTACAAATGAAGTGCTTTAAACAGTTTAAATTGTTCCAGGTTCTGTCTTTGAAAATAAACTTCTCGAAAACTGCTTCAATTTTATTTGTTATCAATATACAAGTGCAGAAACTATGAGCTGCCCGAATGGCCACAATGTTAGTTTAAAGTTACTTTTTTTCTAAATATCTATTGTTTTGAAGCATTTCATGCATTTTATAATATTGATCATTTTATCCAGGGTTCGTA
The DNA here is from genome assembly GCA_038373865.1 of Uloborus plumipes. Lineage (NCBI taxonomy): Eukaryota > Metazoa > Arthropoda > Arachnida > Araneae > Uloboridae > Uloborus > Uloborus plumipes. The sequence goes on along the minus strand of JAXGGA010012243.1, from coordinate 9,295 downwards.
CACACTTCTTTAAAAAAAATTCAAGGACTTTTAAGGACTTTCAAGGACCAAAAAATCCAAAAAATAAGGACCTCAAAATAATTAATAAATTGGCCTATACATTTTAACATTTCCAAATTCAATTAGAGGATGATGCACAGTACAGAACATAAAAGATAGATTAAAAATATATTTAAAAAAATCCTAAAAGTTTCCCGCAATAATAAAACAGAAAGAAAAATCTGAAACTGAAAATCACATTACATATCTTTTAATTCCAAACTTTTCTCTGATAATTTACATCCAAAGAACTTATTTCAATTTCTTTTTCACTTAGTGTTTTTCTTAGTTCATGTGATTGCATAAACAAGTTAATGTCCTTAGATTTTTCAGCCTCATCAGCCAACTGATTAGCTTTTGCATTTGGCTCCATTATGTCCTTTTGAAAAAACATTTTCTTTTTAAAAAAAAATTACTTCCTCCTCTAATGCTTTTCATTTTACTTGTTTTGTTTCATTCTTTGCTTTAAATTTTTCATTTTCCAAGTCCTTTAAATCTGACCAATTGTGTCCCTGATTTGGCACCTGCATCGATGGATATGGATTCCTAAAACAGGAGCGGAGCTGCCCCCCCCCCCCCCGCCACTTCTTAATTCTGAATACAGTTCTCGGAACGAAGTGCGGCCAAAGCGGAAATGAGCTAATATTTAGAAAAGTGCCAATTTGAGTCCCAAGTGAATTTTCACTTGTATTTCAATAACTAGTTAAAAAAATAATTTTCCCCAGAAAGATGACAAGGTTTTGCTTTTATTTCATCTAATAACATCAGAAAAAAAAAATTTTTTCTTCAGAAAATATTGTTTTTATACATCAAAAATCAGATCGGTAACGTGTCCCCAGTAGCAAAGCTTTACATGCTAACAGGTCATGCGCATTTTCTAATTTCACAAAAAAACGCACTTGCACAAAAAACGATTCTATTTTTACCCCTTTGTTAATATTTTACTTCATTTTTGTTTTAATCGATTTCTGATTTTCTAGCCGATTCGAAATAAGCGTGTCCCTAGTTCCGCCATCAGAGCGGTAACATAAACTTCCGATCTATGTTTAGGCTCCCAAAATCCTTTCCTGCTCCAAAACCACGTGATACTGCGTACCTGGTGGGATGTTTTATCGCACAGTTCTTAAAAGTTTGCATTTCTGCATTTAAAATTGTAGGTAAGATTTTTTAAAGTGATTTTATAAAATGTGTGTCATTTAAGTCATCAGATCGGTAACATGTGCTAAAATGCGCAGTTTTTATTATTTTAAAAATTATTTTATAAATAAGCATAGTCCTTTATTACAAGGGAAAAAACCATGTGTTTGATTTTGGTGTCGCGCGATCGACTCGGAAATAAAAAAAAAACCTTTGTCAGTTTGTCAGATCGGTAAAAGTCAGAGCGGTAACATTGAAAAACAGTGAATATGTTACCTAACTAACTCTCACATTTCAGAATTATTAAAAAGCAAAAATCATAGGTTTTAGCCATATATTGAATATTTTTGTTCTTAAAAAATGAAAAACAATGAGTTTTAGTAAAATTGCTTCATTTGTGGTTTGTATGACCTGACAATAGAAGTTAGTAAAATAAGAGAAATTGACACTGCAGAAATTAAGTTAATTAATTATTATTATTTTATTTATTTATTTATTTATTATTATTATTATTATTATTATTTTTTGGTGCTTCAATTTCTAATAACTTTGCTAAATAACTAGATAATAACTAGCAAGCTAAATTTGAATTTCTGATCAAAAAATTAAATTTCTTGCAACTAATTAAAGAAAAGCAAGCAGCAGAGTTGTGTGTTGAAAAAGTTGAAGTTGTGTGTTGTTTCAAAACAAAAAAAAATGTTTTATTAGCTTGGATTTGGTAATCTCATAATTTATTTTATCTAAAAACCTTATCGCTCATTTTTATTTCCAAGAAATGCTTTTTTATAATGAAATTTGATTTTTTAGCTAACATATATTTTTTAATATAATTATCTTAATTCTATGTTAAAAATGCATTCAAATGATATCATTTTTAGAGATGTTAACAAAGACTGAAAGCACAAACTCAAATATGTAGCTCATATTAACATCAGATCTGTAACACTCATCAGATCTGTAAGGGCTTAAAAGTGAGTAATCTAAGGAGGGGGTAAATAACTTCCTTGACCTCCCCCCTTTTATTTTCTTGCATTTAGACCCAATTTAGACTTAGAATCCAACATTAATTTTTTTCTGCAAAAAAATTTTTTAATCAGAAAACTCCAACTTCAAATTGGCACTTTTCAAAATATTGGCTCAAATATCACACTTGCAACCCTGCAGTGTAGAAATCGCTGTAATCGAAAAGCTGCAATCTGATTTTTTGAAATAAGAGTAGAGTAAAAATAAGGACTTTCAAGGACTTGGGACATTAAAATAAGGACTTTTAAGCACTTTTAAGACAAAATAAAAAAAATAAGGACTTATAAGGACTTTCAAGGACCCGTACGAACCCTGTTATCAAAAGTAAACTGCAGGGAAACCTCTGAAATCCAAAACTTAGAGATCCAAAGCTTAAGATAGAGTGAGCCGCTTAATAAGTAAAAGGTTAAAATTAGATATGGAAAAAAAAGGGAAAATCAATAACTGCAATCAACAACTAAGTTTGTTTTTTTGTTTTTTGCTTTTCCGGGATGTTTTATTCGTATAAGCGGGGTATTCGTTTATCCGTTACCTGATTTAGCGGGATAGACAATATATATGGGTCATTCCATGTCAAGTGTCCCAAATTTCGAAAAAATCCCCACTCGACCCCCTCCGATTTTGATGAAAATTTTTTTGGAAGTACATATAAGACTTGCATGAAACCATACCAAATTACAGCTCTATGAGCCTTATAGTTTAGCCCAGGGGTGGCCAACCTTTTTAGAGAGAGTGCCACTATCTGGAGAGAAAAAACTCAGCGTGCCATTGTAGTTTTCCAATAAACTGAAAGTTTTTAAAAAGTTAAAAATATATTTTATGTTGGCTGACTATGTAATTCTTACTCAAATGAAACATTTTTTCTCGTAAATCTGAGTAATTTAGATCTAAATGACAAAGATTAAACAAGTCAGAACTTCAGAGTTATCGTTAGTAAATACTTTTATAGGTTCTGTCAGTTGGCTTATGCTTAAAATAGAAATAAATAACATCAAACATTTCTATTCTAAAAATTAAACAGTCTGCACTTAATGTGGTTTATAAGTCTGTATCTTTTTTACCAAGGCTTTAATTTTTGGATTAGTTCCTGAGAATCTGAAGAAGTTTAAGTGTTTCAAGTGCTATCAATTAATATTCAACGGTATTTCGATTTTTCTGCATTCATGACAAAAAATATTTGTTTAGAAGAGTATTTGTAACCAAATCTACAACAGCATCAGACGGCTAAAGTGTGTAAATGGAAAAAAAAATTGTTGTTGCAAATTTCCAAATTTCCATACATTGTGGGGGACTTTCTGTTGAAGTAAGCTCTTATACTTGATTACCAATGCAAAAGGTCAGTAGTTCCGATTTGGATTTCAGAAGGATAACAAGTAGTGTCTTGTAGAGAAATAAACAAAGAATTTGAAAAGATCAGCATTTTTTTATGATCCTGAAAATCATCAAACCTAACACTGAATGAATACTTAAATTCGGTGTAAAATTTTTTCCATATATCATTGAAAAATTATTAAATTTCGGTTGATACTTTCAGTATTAATTTATAATGCTTTATTCTTTTTCCTCCAAAGTAGGGAGAGACAAACTGAAGTTCCATCATAAAAGAATGTAGATGGCCTCTACTGATTTAGGAAACCTTTTTTTGTACAATATTGAATTTGAATTACTTGAACGCAGGATATTAAGAGATGACATAACTAAATTAATTTGCTATTCTCCGTTTCTAAGTAGCGAGTCCTCATTGCTTTCCTTCCAGATATTTTGAAAACACACTCCCTAAAATTCTAAAATCTTATGACTCTTTTTCCTTTGGATAGCTTTGTAATTGCACATTGTAATGAATTGCACATTGTAATGAAGGAGTAACTTGCCATACTATCCTCTTTCTAATGGGAAAAGTTCACAAAACATTCAGAGCTCTAATTCGTAGTTTGTTAATACAGGGTCACCAACAGAGAAAAAGTCTCATTCCTTGGCAAGGAACTTGTAATAGATAATTCGATGACACTTTTGAAGTTTTTTCCCAAATTATTTTCAAGTAATGTAATAAAAACCTTTTAAGGGTCTTCATTTGTGCAACCATACCGAATTTTGTCCAATCTGGTTTCTTAATTTTTGTTGCAGAGATTTTTTTTCTTTTTTCTTAAATTTCATCACCCGTAGCTGAAACTATTGCATATCAAGAATCCATTCTGCAGCATCGAAAACTTCATTCGTGTCAAGCACAAATATGCTTTACAAAGCATTCTGTAGCGTCACAGTTTTCGTTGGATGTCCGAAGCTGAGGCTAAGTACTTTGCAATATTGTAGTTCAGACAATTTGTTAGCCAGCCTCCTGACACTTAATTGTCATAATATCATTACATTTATCAGTTTAAAGATTTTAGTTTTTATCAATATTTTTGAGATTAACATTTTTTCCTCAATTTTGGGTTTTTTTCAAAAAGTCTTCGCGTGCCACTGTTACTGGTCTGCCGTGCCACATTGTGGCACGCGTGCCGCGGGTTGGCCACCACTGGTTTAGCCAATAAAAATTATGGAAAAAAGGCCTCTTTTTCGTGTCTTGAAAAAAATGACAAAATCGTCAAGTTTGTGCTTTTATTGTTCGCGACCTAAGACGATTATCAGGCTCAAATTTGGTGATTCTGATCACTGTTTAGGGTAGAATAGCCTACTTGTGTAACAAAAGCTCCATACACTGTAGATTTTTTGCAATTTGCTGCCAAAGTTGGTAAAAAATTGTATTTTGGTAAATTTTGATCATACGTTAACAGCTTGTATCTGCTGAGAGAATGACTTTCTGAAGCTAATTCTTTCCTCGTTTATAGCCTGATAGTTCGTCCGAAAGGTGTGCAAGTGGCATCTCGATAGCTCAAATAATTGCTGAATTATGCGAGTTGAAATTCCAGTTAAATTTCTTTTTTCTCAATTTTGTCTCAATTTCAAAGGGCAATATCTCAAAAGGGTCATCTTGGATTTGAATTTTCTTTACATTATTGGAAAGAACACACTTTTCTTAACTAAAAAACGTTATTTTTATTTTTGAGACAAACCAGTTTCAAGGGTTATTGCAGGTCAAAAATGTGTACGTCATTCAACGTGAAATCAAAGAAAAAAAGACGTAGACCTCAAAAGTTGATGTCAATTTGTTCTATTAAAATTTACAGGAGCTATTGTACTTATGTTCTGATAGAAAAAACCTTTTTTAGATGTTTTTGAACTTTAGTTTTTGTGTGCGCATCCGTAAAAACTCAAGAAATGGCAAAAAATAAAGTTTCGTTTTTAACAAAAATAATTATCTTCTTATCGCTGCTATAAGAGCTTGAGTCTTTTCCTATGTGTTATTTTTAAGCTCTTGAAACAGAATTTCGGATGATATGTCACTTGGCAAGGTGTCATTAATATTTTAAATTCATAAAAAGCATCGTTTCCTTTTTCAAAAAAAAAATAAATAAATAAATAAATAAATAAAAATAAATGAGATAAATAATAAATAAAACAGTTAATATAGTGTGTACGTGATAAAAAATATGTATAATAGGACTGCAGAGCCATTTTTCTAAAATGCGATAACGAAAGTTTTCGATAGAGTTGAATATTGCAATTATTTCCACCGTGTAAATAAATGATAACAATAGTAATTGAAAATATGATAAGTATTAATTGAAAATCCATTCATTATACTGCCGAGGATGTGTTTAGATATTCAGCCTATGATTGCAATTTGCCCATAAACAAAATTGATGAAAAATGGGAAAATGCTTTTTATGACCTTGAAACATTAATGACCTACAACCTTGCCAAGTGACATATCATCCGAAATTCTGTTTCAAGAGCTTAAAAATAACACATAGGATAAGACTCAAGCTCTTATAGCAGCGATAAGAAGATAATTATTTTTGTTAAAAACGAAACTTTATTTTTGGCCATTTCTTGAGTTTTTACGGATGCGCACACAAAAACTAAAGTTCAAAAACATTTAAAAAAGGTTTTTTCTATCAGAACATAAGTACAATAGCTCCTGTAAATTTTAATAGAACAAATTGACATCAACTTTTGAGGTCTATGTCTTTTTTTCTTTGATTTCACGTTGAATGACGTACATATTTTTGACCTGCAATAACCCTTGAAACTGGTTTGTCTCAAAAATAAAAATAACGTTTTTTAGTTAAGAAAAGTGTGTTCTTTCCAATGATGTAAAGAAAATTGAAATCCAAGATGACCCTTTTGAGATATTGCCCTTTGAAATTGAGACAAAATTGAGAAAAAAGAAATTTAACTGGAATTTCAACTCGCATAATTCAGCAATTATTTGAGCTATCGAGATGCCACTTGCACACCTTTCGGACGAACTATCAGGCTATAAACGAGGAAAGAATTAGCTTCAGAAAGTCATTCTCTCAGCAGATACAAGCTGATAACGAATGATCAAAATTTACCAAAATACGATTTTTTACCAACTTTGGCAGCAAATTGCAAAAAATCTACAGTGTATGGAGCCTTTGTTACACAAGTAAGCTATTCTACCCTAAACAGTGATCAGAATCACCAAATTTGAGCTTTATAATCGTCTTAGGTCGCGAGCAATAAAAGCACAAACTTGACGATTTGGTCACCTTTTTCAAGACACGAAAAAGAGGCCTTTTTTCCATAATTTTTATTGGCTAAACCATAAGGCTTATAGAGCTATAATTTGGTATGATTTCATGCAAGTCTTATATGAACATCCAAAAAAATTTTCATCAAAATCGGAGGGGGTCGAGTGGAGACGACTCGTACACTTGACATGGAATGACCCTCATATACACTCAGGCACATTGAAAATAGCGACCAAAGAAGAAATCATCGCATTGATATGAAATTTAATACACATAATGATACAGATGAGAGAATCACTTGATCTCAAAATCAAGACAATTGAAAGAATACATGGTGTGCAAGGACACCAATACAGAGCAACTTCAATAGCGCGTTGGACCACCTCTAGCTGCAATACATGCAGCCACACGGTCTGGCATCGAGTTAATTAGACGCCTGATGTTGTCCTGAAGCAGATCGGCCCACAAATCTGTAACAGCCAACTCCAAATCACGCACAGAGTGACACAATGGCATCTGACGTTTCAGCTGATCCCACACATGCTCTATAGGAGATAAGTCGGGGGAGCGGGCCGGCCATGGAAGAGTCTGAAAATGATGTAGAAAGTCCCTGGGAAATTGCCCCTGGGAGACCATTAAAGAAAGGTCCTACATGGGGTCGAAGAATATCATCAACGTAACATTGTCTGGTTAAGTTTCCACGCATCACAATTAGATTGGACCGGCTATCATAGGATATGGCCCCCCAGACCATTATACCAGCTGTGCGGGTTTCGACATTGGGGTGCCAAGTTTCGACATAGTAGATTCCCTGTATTTGTGTCGTTGCTCATCCTGTATTAGTTTAATTGTCTTGATTTTGAGATCAAGTGAATCATCTGTATCATTATGTGTATTAAATTTCATTTCAATCTGACGATTTCTTCTTGGGTCGCTATTTTCAATGTGCCTGAGTGTATATATATATATTAGGGTGGTCCTTTTTTATATGGGAAAAAAAATTCTGAATTCAGCAAGCGACGCCCCCTAGTTTTGTGACACTATAATAAAAAGTAACGTGTGCAAAATTTGAACTCTTTCGGTAAATAATAACACGTGCCACCACAGCGCTGAAAATCAACACTTTTGAGAATTTTTCCAAAAATCTTTGAATTTTTACTTTTTACACACTACATCTTTTATCCTTGGTTTAAAAAATATTTTACAATAAATTAATGCTAAAACTAAACATTTTATTTACTTTTGTGAAGTACAAATTTTATCTTGAATAAGAATGAAATAATGCTTTAGAAGCTTTACCTTAAACATACGCTTTTCTCATTGTTTCTCTATCGTGTTTTGGATACGTCTTCCTGCAGTCTTGGACTGTTTGAAAAATAAATTTTTTTTGTGACTCATCTTTGGTAAACTGGAGGTTAAATTCTTCAATTAGTTTGACTCCTCTTTCAGCTGGATCATTCACAACTTTCAGCGATGTCTCTTCCTTTTAAATAACTTTCATCATTTTGCCATGAATCGGGATCAAGTTGGGAAAAATCCTTCGGTATTTGCAACCTATCAAACAGTTTTATTGATTTGCAATTGATTCTATGAAGAGGAAGCTCTTTACTAAGAAAGTATTCTTAGTCATTTACTGCTATATCAATTTTTTTTATACATTCCTCAGACTCATCTTCTTTATCATGAAGCATTTTTTGGACTAATCTCTTTCTATCGTCTAAGTTTATTCGTTCATCAAATGCAGATAAGGCTACTAATACATCCCCTAAATACCATAAGTGTTTCAAGAATTTTCCTATTGCTACTTCTAAGACTTGTTTGTCATCATTATTGTAAGCTGCTAATGTTTTTAAAAACATGATGTCATTTAAAGGAGCTTCGATTGGGTTAGTTGCGGAAAACCGTGGTTTGATATAGCATTTAACTATGAAGCAGCAAATGCGGTGAAGTCCTTTTTCCTCCTGTATCGTCAATTTAAATTGTTTCCTAAAAATATAAATTTTTAAACAATAAATTCCTTTCGCCATCCACCTGGCTAAGTGACAGGCTCCAGGTTGCCGGAAAGATATACCTCTAGGAGGGATTTCACCAAGAAATATTATAACAAGTTCCAAAAATTCTCTGTAATCTTCACGGGAAGATCTTCCTGATATGTTTTCAAAGTCGTCTTTTAGAATTTCCGCGGTACTTGTACTTGATTGAAATGTTTGAAAATCAGAATGACCCATATCTTTCCACGAAGATTTGAAATGTTTAAATAATGGAACATCAGGTCCAGAACTAAGTGAGACATAAACTTCTTTAAAAACACTCTGCAGAACAAGTTCAAATATATGATGACGGCAAGCCATATGCAATAAATCACAGTTCAACTTTTGCTCTAACAAAGTGCAAGCGCCAATTATACAGCCTATGTTGGAAGCCGTTGTATCAAACACCATAGCTTGAACTGTTTCTAACAGCGACCAATCATCTAGGATATAATAAACAGCTGAAGA
>JAXGGA010012242.1:0-39430 GCA_038373865.1 Uloborus plumipes | reverse complement strand
GTCCCTAACGGTCCTATTGGCAAAATGTTGACAGGCTGCGAATCCCTAATTATAATAAAATATGAGGCAGTTGAGTGCAATATGAAAAACATGCCAACAATCGACCGAGGTGACCGAAGTACAGACCAGAAATATTTACTGGATATATTTGAAGCCGTTATTGGTGACAACTGCTCTATACATCTTTCTGAAATAGTATACAGTTCTTGGAGTCATTCTAGATGGTTCATGACAGCCAGTCAAATTTGCGCTTGTACATCGGCACAGAATGTCCTAAAAGTGCTTGTTTCAGTCATTGTTAAATTTAATGCACCTTCTGGTTTCTAATTAAGTGCAATTAGTCATGCAAGGATGATGCACGAAACTTGTGGCCAGTTATTCATCAGTCGCATTATTTACCAGACGACCTATTTCATGTTATCGATCCAGTCATTCAGAGGAGAGCTTTTTTTTTTCTTTTTGCATATACTCAAAATATTTTGCTGCCAATGTTAAATGATGATGGAAGACATGTAGCGCAGTTAGTTGCTTGTTGGGTTTTAATTCTCTGTCGGACACCCCCAATTCTGTGTATAATAATTATATCCGCACTTTCATCATTTTAGAAATTAACATTTCTTCTGACTATATGCAGACTTGATCAATTGGCAGTGTGAAAACTTGCTCCTCCCATAACCTCCCGTAATAATGATGCCATCTGAAAACAAGCTACATGGTGAAAACCAAAGATGTTCTCCATTTTCTTTGAAACATGCGGACCTTTATTTGTCATACTCAATCCGTGGAACCCAGCTTACAGATTGGTGACGAATGTATCTCTGACCGTAAGTGAAATAGAAGCGAGTGATGGTTTCATTCGTGCACGTTTAGAGGCTCAAAGGAAATGCCTTTCTTTGAAAGTAAAAAATACTTTTTTCGAAAGTTCAAACTGTGACACATAAAATTGTGTCATGTATGTTGTGTACATTTGTACACATATTTTGAAAGATATTTCATTGATGTTTACGTAATGCTGCTTAATGTTTGTATTTTCATAATTTTTATGTAACATTTTGCAAAACTCCATCAGTTTATACTTAATATTGTCCTAAAAATCACTATTTTTCACGTTTTTGTTTCTTTTTAAGACTCTTGAAATATAAACATATGATATAGAATAATTTTTGTGAGTTGTTTCATATGTTTTCAATACATGAATACGTCTTATGAGTAGAAAAAAAGCAACGAGACTAGCTAAAGGCATTCTTTTTCATATTTTAACCATAAAATCCATGTAAAAGCTATATGATAAAACTTTGCGATCGCAGCGCCCCCGGAAGATATTAACCGATTTTTCTCAAATTTTCCACAAAAGCTATCACCAAAGACAACTTTTGGCAACTATATTAGAAGTTGATCTGAAAAAATTTGTATTTTTCGCCCCACCCTAATGTCCAGCTCTTACATTGTGCCTGAATTTGGCATTTAAAAATTTCTTTAGATTCTTCTGTGATTTGTTTCAGTAGAAATCAAGCATAGTAAGACTCCTACTTAAGGAAAAAAAGAAAACAAGCTATAGATTATGGAATTGGAGAGAAACGATATCGTAGAGCATATCTAAGTCAATACAGTCGACGCTCGATATAATGACCGTCTCCGTCCTACAGAAAACGGTCTTTATAACGAGTGGTCGCTATAAAAGGTAAAACATAGAGTATATTGGGATACAGTTGGAGGTTTCTCACCGGTCGTTATATTAAGATGGTCTTTATAACGTGTGGTCGTTATATTAAGATGGTCTTTATAACGTGTGGTCGTTATAACGAGCGTCCACTGTAATTGACTTTAAAAGGCTGTACAAAATATTTCTAACAGATAATAAATGGAATTCTGTTCACCAATAATAGTTAATGACAATTAAATAGAAAATTTTGATTATTTTGGAATTTGTAACTATTGAAATAAAAAAAAATAGAATCAGTTATTAAGCAACTTAAATCATTTTAGTTTTGAAACCCAGTAATAAATGAATTTTAGTTCAGTTTCTAAAGAAAAATTCGACATTTGGCAGATGAAAGCCGAAGATTTAATATAAAATATGGAATTCGCTTTTAAATTCTAGGAATACCGCAATGCTCAGTAAAAAAAAAAAAGTTGTTATATATTTCAAATATTTCTAGTACAAAAAAATATCAGTGATTCTAAGCTATAATGGGTATGATGAGGAATATCTATCTGGAGGAGGGGGGATCGAAACTCGAGAAAATTCGAAAAATGGCCCGCTTTCAAAAAAATTTGGAGACCCATGGTCTGTAGGGTGATCCAGAAATGTATGGAAAAAATAAACTTTGTATTTTTGTGCATCTTACCCTCTTGTTTTGTGCCACTATATATACTGATTATTTGTGCAAAAGTTTGACAAAATATATTAATATTTCGAGGTCGCTCAAACGACTTGAAATTTCGTGGTATTGACAAAAACGTGAACGTAAATGATATCTGTGGAAAAAAGTAGCCTTTGAATTTTTGTTCGTCTTACCGTCTTATTTAGGCTTTTATATCCACTGAATTACTTGCCCTAAATTTTAGTAAACTACATTTACATTTAGGAGTACTTCAAATTTTGTGATAATGGCACAAATGCGAATGTAAATAATAATAATACAGTTACTTTATTGCTTTTTTATATCTCTGAAGGAAAAAAGCGTGCAATCACAAAATGAAATAAATATCTGAAAAACCAATGAAATTCAGAAAAGTATGAAAACTAATCAAATACGGAAAAAATATAAAAAACAAATTTAAATACATTAAATATATAGTAATTCGCTCATTAATTCTTGCAATACTTTTAAGGTTACTTTTTTACAACTTTGAAACTTTTTCTGTGTTCCTGTACCACTTGAAGAAGATACTGTCTTTGTTTTTCGTCGTTAGTGATAGCCTTAACAAATGCTTCAATAAGGGCCATGCCACGCTCCGTATTGTCGTTTACAATCCTCAGTTTCTTTGGTAGTACAAAGCCTTGTCGGTAGCTATCTTGAAGATTCCAATGATCTGGATCAAACAGCTGATATATTTTAAGTTTCTTCTTTACATGAATAAGGACGCTGAAAATGTTCCAAATCATTTCTCAGTGCTTGCACAAAAAGGGTTGCTGGGAAAGCAGCTCTTAGATATTCTTTTCCATTAACGATAAGAATGTGAAAGAAATCACATTCATATGATACGAATACCTTTTCTTTGTCCGGCTGTAAGTTTGAACTAGTTGTGAAATATCCAATACTTGAAGCCATGAAGAATCTTTGACACAGATATAACATGAGGAACCGCTCCTGGGACACGAAAACATACACCAAGAGAAGGTGCTTCGCTCAAGAAAATCTCCTAGTATCTTCCTTGGACACTTATTTTGCATGGGACATCAGAAGTTGACTTTGCGCAACTTCCATCACAGTTGCACGTTGCTCTGAATTGGCTACCAACTTCTCAACCGCATCGTTTCTCACTCCAGGTATAAAATTAGAATGTTTTATCCTTGACTATGATTGCTGAAACTGCTTAAAAAGTAGTATTGTAGATCCAATGGCAGTGGGTGATTCCACGCGATTGCGTGAACACCGCATTCGACATTGCACGCAATCAAATACCCCAATTCTACCTATTTCTTGGTTTATTGGTTAAAATACCGAGAGACCAAGACTAGAATAGACTTCGGTTGTAATACCACTGAAAACACAATGTCTAAAATATAATAGCGGAAAGCACAATATAAAAGTTGCTTCCCTAGTTTTTTCCCCAAGTTCAAACATGCTCCAACTTTAATACCGGCACTGCATGTGTCGTATCGAAACACATACCACGTACGAGATCAGTAAGTTCCCATTTATTTAACTGATTATTGTATAGCAACAATTGCCGTAGAAATTCCAGTGCCTGGCTAACTTACTAGAACCCAGAAGTAAATCATCAATGCTTGTGGTCCTAATACTAATACTGGTATGAAACCTGCCGATCCTCCTTCATTTTCCCAATATATTTTGCATAAGTGTTTCGTTCCAGTGAACTATCAAAGGAAGTCATAGATTTAAACGACTTTTGTAAATTAGCGGTCTATTCAGAGTGAATAGTTTGCCTTTACCGTTTTATGGACGTTGTCAAATCCTCCCCATTTTGACCCATACTTTGTACTATAGCAGCTACTATAAAAATTTCTTTCTGTCCCTTATATTGGGCCCTGTCTAGAGTGGATGCTAGATCTTTTAGCTGAATAAACTCATACACCTCAAACAACCGAAAAGAAAACAGAAATCACAGCCCGAGCTTGCAGCTGCATTTTCTACCCAAACTCAGGTAAGACATGATGCAGCTTTGGAGCGGGGGGGGGGGGGGTCGTTACAACTCACTTTGAGCTATTGTTTTATTGACTAATTACTTAAGAGAATAAACTAACATTTTAAATTATTCCATTTTATATGAAGAACGATATTATTTCGGCTAATGAAGTTATATACCCCACCTCTCGAAATTGCTAATTTTCAACAGAATTCGATCGCGTTGAACGACCTCTAAATATTATTCAATTGAGCCAAAATTTTGCGTACATCACATTCATGAATAGTGTAAAAAAACTGCGGGGTAAGACCAAAGAAATTTAAAAAAAAAAAAATTTTTGAATCACCCTAATGGTCTGTTAAATTAAAAATATAGGCGACCATCGGATTTTTTTGCTCTGAAATATGTACCAGTTATAAGAGTTGTGTTAGCTTCCACTTACATAGTTTGTTTTCTGCTATAAAGTAATTTAAAAACTGTTTTAGTAGTTTAAAAACTGAGTTGAAATATTCTTTTTGCCTCTACATTAGAAAATTTATACGCAAAAACTTTATCATGAATCGGTATGAAAAAGAATAAAATAAAACTTCAGAAGAATTGCTGCAGGGTGCAGTTCGGAATGTCTGGAACTGATTTTGTAGCGAAGGAAAATCAATTTATTGTTCCGACTAATATGCAAAATATAAGCCAGACATACTGCTCATTGTAGTACTAAGAAGGATATGAATATCACAGAGACGATATGAATTTCAGACACTACAAGCAAATATGTACAACTCCGTAAAACATGCAGATTTCTTCAGAGACTTTTGGGCTACATAACTTAAGTAAAATCTGCAAGATTGCACATGAAAGTTGAAAAAAGTCAGGATTAGTTGTTCTTCTAATTCGCTTGAGCGAGGAAACGATTTCAATTTATATGAATGATACTTGCTTTTATTAGTATAAAAATTGCGGCTAACACTGTAAACAAATCAGAAATGTTACAGATAACTTTTTGTAACACTCCGGGAATTTATTGGTTTCCACCATTTTCCAGTAAAATATAAGTATCTTTTAAAAAAAATTCAGAAGTTGCTACGTGATGTTCAAATGCATACTCATCGCTCTTGTGAAAAATATGTTTAGCTACTAATTTCAAAATTAACTATGCTTTTTTATGTAGTCTTCCACTTACAATATAATTACGGTTCATCCAAGTTGCCTGCGTCTACTGAGATTGAAATGCAGTCACTTGGAATTAACATTGTAGGAAAATAAGCAGTTCACTGTTTGCTTGCAAATCTATGTAGTCTGATCTTCTTAGGTAAAACCTTCCGCGCACTTACGCATGCGTCAGGTCTTCTCTGATCTTATTAAAATAGGGGTATTAGGGGAAATAACAATAAGAGGTAGAATAATAAAAATCATTTTGAACCGTATCAAACTACGTGGAACGATGCTAATTTCAAATGCATACAGGTAGCACAAATAACCTTTAAACGTTTTTAAGCAGTTGTTACAACGTTCATAACCATTTTACAACCTTTGAAACACGAAGTGTGCTACTTGGGTAGTTTAGTTGAATACGTCAAAAGGATGTAGCAAATGCAAGTTTTAAATTGAAAACTTCGGAAAGTTATCACCCACAATCCCTCCACCCCTTTTTTAAGTGGAACTGTTTGCGAGTGCTAGACGCGGCTATCATATAAAGACAGTAACCGTCAATCTTTAGAAGGGGCGGTGTGCTAAAAAAGGTAATCAATCATTTTTTTCCCTTTATTAAAAATAACAAAATTTGTCCTCTCTTAAAGTCAAAAAATAGTAACCAAAAAATGAGCAAGCATAATATGAAAGAAAAGTATAATTACTCGCATCAAAAACTCAGTTGTCATGAAAAAAAAAATGAACATTAACAGTTCTAAACTGCAAAAAGCTTTTAGCTCACTTATGTAACTTTTCCGCATTCTTTCTTTTACTTAAACAAAGTTGAAATTTCCGAAAGAGCAAAAGCAGAAAAATATTACTTTACTAACTCCATCAACCTGAAATGGAATCGAGAAAAATCGTGTAGCAGGAAAATTTACTGGTAAACAACGTTAAGTGTGAATTGAGAAGCATGTCCCATGTGGCGAAAGTTGAGATTGGATTCCTGCAAAAACACATTGAAAAAGACAGGAATCACTTGAGACTTGGGAATCTTTTTGAAATGTCTCGGTAATTCTTTTCGTGCATCTTCTTCACTCCAGAAAAAGGCGTAACAGAATTAATAAAGATTTTTATCCTTGTTTCGGTATTTTTTAAAGCATTTAATGTTATCCAAAAGGGGAGTAGAAAGGGGTGAAAGTTATATCTATGCATTACGCAAGTTGTATTTGCTTCTTTTTTTTAATACAAAACAAAAAAGTGATATGGACATAACTCATCAGTGAGTGTATGAACTATTAGGAGTTTCGTTTCAATAAGAGGAGACACATCGTGTAAATGATTGTTTTTTTATTTATCAAAATGCAAAACTCATATTCAAGACTCTTGTTGCAAAAAAAACTAGTCTTTTTTACGAAAACACGTGTAACTTTGAATTGTAAGTTATTATCTTTGACGAATATGCAGATTGTAAGCCCCAAATATTTCACGAAAAAATTGCGAGATTTGTGTGTGTGTGTGTGTCTACATATATATATATATATATATATATATATATATATATATATATATATATATATATATATATATATATATATATATATATATATATTACTAACATTACAACTAGGCTATTTATTTATTTATAGAATGATTAAAGATTTTTACCCTTGCTTTATTATTTTCTTTAAACATTTAAGGTTGCCTAAGAGTTTTGTAAAAAGCTGTGGAAGATATATATCTATGTATGTTTAAAGCTGTATATGCGTTTTTTTCTTCAAATGCATAACTATGCTATGGACAAGGACATGACTCATCAATGAGTGTATAAACTATTAGGAGATTTCGTTTCAATGCTAGAAAACATCGTGTGAATGTTTTTTTTTTTTTTTACTTAGCAAATTGCAAAAATAATGTTCAACACTCTTGATGTAATAAAACTGGTCCTTTTTATTAAAGGACAAGTAAATTCAATTGATATTTATTGTCTTTGCACAATAAGTTGATTGAAAGCCATAAGTATGCCCCAAAATATAAAACGAAGTTCATTTCGTGAGCATATTTTAAACTCTACAGTAAATAAGAACCTGCATTTAAGCAAAGAAAATAAGTTTAGCTAAAAAACGGCAAAAGATTCATTATTTTAAGAAAAAACAAAGCAAAAATATCTGTCAAGATCAATCTGTACGATGAATGCAATATCTGTATTAAAATTTTGTGTCAGATTCCTTGCATTAGGGAAGACCGGGGCAGGTTTTCGTGCGGGGCACGTTTTCGATTTGACTTTAACTCGTTTGCGAGCTTTTAGAGCGAAGCACCGACCAGACTATCTGAAAGGCAGCACCACTAGACGACAACTACGAGAGTTTCAATTGAATGGTTGTTCACATCGCTGCGCTTCACTTGTTTTTATACAGGTAAGTAAATTTTGATGACCTCATTTAAACTAAAAACAAACATATACGTCTTAAGTTAAGTTTTTGTCTATTTTAATGTTTCGAAAGAGCACATTTAGGAGCCACCATTGATGTGATAGGTTGTCCATAACACTCTTTTTTTAACCGTCTGCGTGAAGTTAAAGGAAAAATATGGTGACGGGCCACGTTTTTGAACATCAAGCGGGGCATATTTTCGCATCGAAAACGTGCCCCATCGCATTGAAAATATGCCCTGTCCCTTCGATCGCTACTATTTATCGATGTTTATTACATTATTTATTCTTAAATAAAGCATAAATAGTTAAATACACCTGAAAAGGTCAGCTTCTTATTTGACAACTTATATTTTAAACAAAAAACGGACAAAAAATAAATCATAATCTCAATTAATTCATGAGAGATACATGTTAAAACAAAATAGACCTAAGTGTTTATAAAAATAGCACTAAGCTGATATGTTTACAGACTGACTTGATTACTATGACTTGATATTGATCTGTGTGTTGGGTTTTCATATTTGTCACGGTACGACACTACAAAAGAAGTCTGAAAGAGGAAAGTACACTATAGAGACTATGGTAGAAGCTGTCAACAAAGTAAAAGAAGGAAAAAGAACGCAAGTTTTCGCGACCAGAGTTCGGATTGTGCGACAGGACTTTGGAAAATTATTGTAGAAAGTTAACCACTGAAAAGGTAACTGAAACTTCCAAACAGCTCTGTGCTTCTGCCTCATTAAGCAGCCACAAGCTTCAGCTATTGGATCGAAGCGTGTATGAACCCTTGAAGAAGCACGTCAATACTGCCTGTAATGCTTGGGTTTACACAAAAAAAAAAGACCTATGAAAATATATGATGCCCCATCAATTATGTCAACAGCAACGCCTGTGTAAATGCAACGCCAATATAATGTCTGGCTTCAGGGTGTCAGGGATTTTTCTGAATATCAGATTGAACCCAGATATATTTACAGATGCCGACTACATGCCAGCCTATTTCACCGACAGACCTGCCCCAGTGCAGGCAGAGGTGTACAGACCTATAACAGCTCAGCATGAAGAGGCTGATACTCAAGTTCTAACACAGCCAATCGTAGGTTGTCCCACTCCAGAAGAAGTAAGACCTTAAGAAAAAGCGGGTCCAAGAAAACAGACCCGCAAAGAAGAGAAATTCGACCATTTTGACCGAAACTCCGGTCAAAGAGCAGCTTAGACTAGAGGAGCAACAAGCTAAGCAGAGAAAAAAATGAAAAATGAGAATAAAAAGAATGATAAGAAAAATGTAAAAAAGAGTTTATTTAAGAGATAAATTGGAAAACCTAACAAGCCCGAAGAAAATGAAGAATCAAGTGATGAAGAAGAAGAAGCATGCATTTATTGCTTAGAGTTGTACAGGCTAAAGAGATATGGGTGAACTGCACTCGTTGCAAAAGATAGGCCCACGAGACTTGCATCAAAGGAAACAATACGTTCTTTGTTTGCACTAATTGTGAGTGACGATGACGGTTAGTATTTTTAACAGTCCTACATGTATTAAAATTATTAAGTAGCCAAGTTGGTGATCAGTTTTTTTTAAATGTATATTTCCGGTCTGTAAGAGCATTGTTCCGATGTGTACCATGTCTCAACGAAGACATTTGACCTATTCAGAAGCTTCTAGAGTTGCTGGCAGACTAGAGGGAGATCAAACACAAGCCGAGGTAGCGGAAGTCATTGGAGTTTCTCAAAGTGTAGTTTCCCGGATCTGGAACCGTTTTCTAGAGACGGGAAGTGCTGCCCATAGATCAGGGCATGGACGTAGACCGGCTACAACGCCCAATGAAGACCGCTATTTAGCTTTATCGGCTCGGAGGCACAAAAATATGAGTGCCACTCAACTGGAACGACAACTTTGCTCGGCTACTGGCACCCGTGTTTCGACACAAACTGTCCGAAATCGACTCCACGCCGTTGGCATGTATGCCCGTCGACCAATGGTGTGTGTCAGTTTAAGTGCAAGTCACCGTCGTGCCCGTAGAGACAGTAGAGAGTGGGCAACGGAGCACGTTAGTAGGGGAAGAAATGAGTGGTGCAATATCCTGTTCTCTGATGAGTCCCGCTTTTCCATTCATTCTTATAATAGGCTGCTTTTCATCTGGAGGGAACGTGGCACGAGAAATAATCCAGCATTTGTGCGCAAAAGTGTCAGATTTGGTGGTGGAGGTGTGATGGTATACGCCGGCATTTCCATTGATGGTCGAACCGACCTCCATATCTTCCGAAATGGAACTCTGACTGGTCATCGATATAGGGATGAGACCCTCAGACCTATTGTCGTCCCTTACGCTGCAGCAATTGGAGATGACTTTATTTTAATGGACGACAACTGCACGCCACATCGCGCTAACTTGGTGAATGATTTTCTTTTTGAAGAAGGAATTGTATATGTGGAGTGGCCAGCGTGTTCTCTGGATATGACCCCAATAGAGCATGTTAGGGACATCGTAGGAAGACGAGTGGCTGAACGCCTATCACCTCCAGAAACTCTCCCGGCACTCGAAAGATCTCTTCCGGAGGAATGGGGCAGAATACTCCAACCGCTCACTAATACCCTCATTGAGTCCATGCCGCAGATATGTTTAACACTGCTAGCTGTCCGGGGACCTATATCCCCTACTAGAAGTCGTCCTCTTCAAAGGAAACCCTTTTTTCATTTGTTTTTTTCCTTTTCAGAAAATGTGTTTTTTTCCTTTTTTTCCCTTTGGTACCCAAAAGCTGAATAAAAAGCATTTTTTTCTGCCAAACTAATGTAATTTTTATCTCTTATAGCTTACTACGTGTAGTAGATAATATATCAATCAACCAAAATCAATATCAATCAACCAAATTTTGGGTGCAAAATCAACCCAAAATCTCAATACCCTTTGATTGTTTTGAGCAATGTATTTTGTTTGATTTCCTAAATTATATTGATATAAGTGCATGCGAAAACTTGCCCCTGTCTAATTATAAGGTGAGCGAAAACTTGCCCCGGTCACGGGGTACATTTTCGCACATAACATAACTACACTTGACACTATTTTTCTGCAAAGCAAAGCTTAATTAATTGATGTAAGCAATTCCACGTTGTAGCCAAGGTTTTTCTGAATGGTGTAGTACAGTTTTTTTAAACTTAGATAAATAAATAAAAAATAAAAAAAAATTCAAAAAAAGGGAGAAAACCTGCCCCGGTCTCTTCTACTGTTTAAGATAAAATAGTCGCAATTTTCAGAAAAAAAATGTTCAATTTTACTATTTCATTTAGAGCGAAGTGTGGAAAAAACTACTTATCACCTGTCTGTATTAACTTCCATCTGAATGCGGAACTTCCGTGCATTATTCTTTGAGTTAGAAGGGTCTTAAAAAAAGTGTTCTCTCACATACATAATACACATTAATAGGAATAGTCTAAAATCTCATTTTCATCCTTAAACCAGTAAGCCTCAAAGTCGAAACTTTTCAGAAATTTAGAAAACAAAGCGAAAATTCAAATTTTAGAGTTTTACGTTGAAATAGCATTTTTAGAATTATGATATCAAAACAATGCTATGAGTACACCCTCTTATCTTGGATAGTATACCATGAACGTACGCCCGCCATGTATAGCAATGTCCCTGCTTTCTGCCTTAGAAGCCAGTCCTTTATTAATAAATTTGGCAGCAATGACATCAACCCAACCAAACTGACAAGGCAGAGCAAGTTGAATAAAAGCCTTAAAATAGCTACTAAAGGTTACATAACGTAACGCCTAATGCTCGTCACTTGCAAAGCGATCTATTCTAATTTCAGAAGGTTATTTTATAGCCGCAACTGATAACCTTTGAACACAAACATGCTGTTAGGATGCAAAGACAGGAACTGGTCTTTAAATGGAATGGATATCCCGGAAATAATACACATCATTTCAGTTGACAGTAGTTATGAGTGATATTAAGATATGTTATGGTCAGATGACTGAGATAGATGTGCTCAGCAATATAGAATATGAATATTTTATAATGAGAATTTGCTACGCAATGGGGAGATATTGGTGAGATAAGATTTATCGATGCGGCATAACAGTATAATGTGTGAGTAGATTAAATAATCTCCGATTGAGAATTTACGTTAAATCAACTTATCTTGGATGGTGTCAAAAGATTATTTAATCAGGAAGGATTAGGATGTCATGTTTAAATGTACACTGAAGTGACAAAAGTCATGGGATAGCAATATGCAAATTTTCAGATGGCAGTAGCATCGCATAGAACAGGTATAAATGCGCAGTGCTTTTACAGAGCTTTCATTTCTGTTCAAGTTATTCATGTGAAGAGGTTTTAACGTGATGATGACCGCACGACGTGAATTTACAGACTTTGAACGCGGAATGTTAGTTGGAGCTAGACGCATGGGTCATGCCATTTCGGAAATCGTTAGAGAATTCAACATTCCCAGATCCACTGTGTCAAGAGTGTGCCGAGAGTATGAAATTTCAGGCATAACATCCCACCATGGACAGCGCAGTGGTCGACCGCCTGCACTTAAAGATCGAGACCGGCGACGTCTGCAAAGAGTCGTAAATTCTAACAGACAAGCAACACTGCGTCAAATCACCGTAGAAATCAATGTGGGACGTACAATGGACGTGTCTGCTAGAACTGTGCGGAGAAATTTGGATTTCTTGGGCTATTCCAGCAGAAGACCGACTCGAGTGCCTTTACTGACAGAACGACATCGCTTGCAGCGACTCTCGTGGGCACGTGAGCATATCGGTTGGTCCCTAGATGAATGGAAAACCTTGGCCTGGTCCGATGAGTCACGATTTCAGCTGGTAAGAGCCGATGGTAGGGTTCGAGTGTGGCGCAGACCCCACGAAGCCATGGACCCAAACTGTCAGCAAGGCACTGTTCAAGCAGGTGGTGGCTCCGTAATGGTGTGGGCTGTTTTTTCATGGCATGGACTTGGTCCTCTAGTGCGACTGGACCGAACATTGACTGGAAATGCTTATGTGCAGCTACTTGGAGATCACTTGCAGCCATTCATGGACTTCATGTACCCAAACAACGATGGGATTTTTATGGATGACAATGCGCCATGTCACCGGGCCACAACTGTTCGCAATTGGTTTGAAGAAAATTCTGGACAATTCCAACGAATGATTTGGCCACCTAGATCGCCCGACATGAATCCCATTGAGCATTTATGGGACACCATCGAGAGGTCTGTTCGTGCCCAAAATCCTGCCCCATCAACGCTTTCACAATTATGGACGTCTATCGAGACAGCATGGCTCAATATTCCTGCAGAAGACTTCCAACGACTTGTTGAGTCCATGCCACGTCGAGTTGTTGCACTTCGCCGGGCAAAAGGAGGGCCAACACGATATTAAGAGGTATCCCATGACTTTTGTCACTTCAGTGTATTTTACAAATTCTGTAAATTGATAAACTATTTTAAGGCGCTTATTTTGGAAGCATTGAAGTTAGGGGCTGTCCACATTGGCGTCGGCAGATTCATACGTAGGGGAGTGCACCCGATTTAAAAAAAATTACTAAACAAAAAATTAGCAAAAAAAACATAAAAATATGTTATTAAAATAATGTAGCCAAAAAAACTTTTTTGCTAAACAAAATTAGCAAAAGAATTTTTTTACTGTAATATTCATCAAAAATAATTTATGAAAAAAATCACAACTTTTTAAAAAAATACACACAAAACATGACATTTTTTTACGACTGACAGCTTCTACACCTGTAAATGATATCAAGTTTTGAGGGGGTTCGCGAAATTGTGACGGCTTGAGATAAGGAGGAGGAAAGGGGTAACAAGAGTTAGAATTATTTTATGTGTGATTATATTCCCCCTGTATATATTGCTGTAACCAGTGTTATTTGCCATCACTATTATATAAGTATTTTGGCAGCTCTATAATATTATCGCGCTCAGCTCGCTCACCAAAATCAAATCTTTTCATTATCCATTTTGGTGTTCAACTCAAACCTAATAAATGTTAACATTACTAAAAAATAACTTATAACGTTATAAAGAAGTGTGACATGACGCATTTTTATAAGAATTAGTTGATAAAAGAAGAAAGGAGAAAAGGTGAAGCACTTTATAATAAAGAGGGGGGGGGAGAGGTTCAAAATCTTGGAAAAAAAGTTTAACATTTTTATAGACATCCATTATTTGAGAAACGAAACTTTTTCTGTGATTCAATGTTTGATTTTCAAAGATCGTAACAACATAACGAGAAACCAATGAACAGAAAAAATAACGAAATGTAAGAAATGGAGTTTTTGACCACTTCTCTGAACTCTGACTATTTTTTCTCATTTATAAACTAGGGGCTCTACCTTCAGCTGCACGAGAAAAAAGAAAAGAAGGCCATTAATAATAATACAAGAAACATCTTTATTTCAATATTATAATATGAATAATAAACATTCTAAATGATATATCCATGTCACTTAAAAGGTTTTGAAATATTATTATGTTTTAAATATGTGACAGGAAAGTAGCCTGTTTTTCTTTTGGATAATTGATCTCGAATTTGATTTCATAGAAGAAATTTCAGACTCGTGTATGCATTTTTTTTTTCAAATATTTGCCTCTTTGACATAAGCAAGCGCACAATATCAACCAAAGTAAATTTTTAACCTTATAGCATTTATTTGAAATTAATTATAAATCTTTTCAAAACGGCACTTTGGCAATGAATAAAAAGTCAGTTAATCCAAATTTTGTCCGAAGAAAAAAATACGACAAACCTGAAGCGTTGAAAACTTAATCACCCTCAAAGTAATCTTCTTGGGACTCCGCGCACTTCCTGAAAAAAGATGCAGTTCCCCTATTAGATTCATATTTAATTTGTAGCGCTTTGTATGTTAATCCTAAAGTTAGAGCAAACATAAAATGGCAGCGTTGTAATACTGGGATTAGGATATGCGCAGCCTTCACAATTTTGTTAAGTTAGGTTTGCCCTAAATTTTAGTAACTTTAGTTTGCTTTCAGTAAATGCACAGAAGCCTTCTTGGTAATTCTGGATGGTGCCTAGCTATTACAGTAAACGTGTCTAAGTCTTCTTTGAAGACTTCTGATTTAATATAGAAATGTAACTAGATTTTATTGGAAAAGTTTCTGAATTCTTAAGAAAGATTCCGCAGTCATTTCATAATAGTTACAGACTTTAATGGGAAACTTCGCTTTCTTTTGCCAGATATGTTACTGGCGGAAATTATGCACAGTATCTGCCTATTATTTTTGAGGGACGATTCTGAATTACTTTTACACTGCACAGAATAACATAAAAATCTAGTATTTCTTTGTTCACATTTTTATATCCTTTTTTTCTTTTATTTTTATTTTTCCTTTTTTTTTTAATTTATATATCAGGGTTAATATTACAGGGTTTTTTTCTGTTGTTTTTTGTTCTCCTAAATTCAAAAGGAATTTTCTTACAAATTCCGAAAGTTTGCATTTTTCCAGCAAATGAAATCAGCATTTGTAATATTTAATGCATATCTCTAGTATTTTTCGAAAGCATTTTGTCCTATTTTTCCTTTACTTCTGGCGCGAGAAAACTTTATAAATATCTAGAAGAGCATAAATGTTTCATGAGAAGCAGTTTTTTCCAAGAACTAAAGCAAATTTTCCAAACACGTTCTGTGAATGTCTGTGAAAAATAACTTTAAAAAGGCATTAAATTCAGTTCGACACATTTTTCGATTTCAATGTTATTTAACTTCCAGCTTTCTCTTAGCTTTGGTAGTGGAGCATTAAATCGTCCCTTTTCAACTCTATGTACGTGATGATGATGCTCTTCCAAGTCGTTTGATTTATTTGAATAATTATACCATTCAAGTTCAAACTATTGACTTAATACGGAAATCAAACTGAAGTCATTCTATTTCAGTGGAATTAAAATATTTTTAAACAAAAATACGAAACTTCTTTTTTTCTTCTTCTTTTTTCTTCATGGGGGAAAGATCAGATTGAACTCAACTTTAACCATGCATATTTTAAAATTAAAAAATGTATGTGCGTCCTGAGGTTCATGGTAGAAGTGAAACTCCTGCGTTGCATGGAAGCATTTTAACTATTTGTCAGTCAGTTTTAAATAGCATGATTTCTTTACATATATTTTATACATATGTGTCGAATGACAAACATATTCAAATCCCTCGCATAAAAACGTTTCGCTTCAAAAGTTTTTGTTGTTGTCTTGTTCTTGAGGAATTTTTCTACGGAAGAACTGTAACAGTTACATTCTTTAAAAGGTGCGACAAAACTTCATTTATTCATTTATTTACTTTTTACGTGTCTATTTTATCTAATGAGAAGGGTATATTTTGCTTTTAGAAATCAGCTTTAATTGCTAAAAAGGTATGTTTGACATAATTTTCAGTCTTCGATAATCAAGAGAATAATGATCAGATGCTAGAAGGCCGATGTCGATGTACAGGGAAAGTAGGCTCGTTTAGTTCTTGACAGAACTTCTTGTTATAAATCCAATTTGAAATTGATATTTCCAAATTTTCAAATGCCCATATCTTTCTTCAGGGTGGAGATATTGATTAGTGGTTTTGAAAGCCTTTGGAAGGAAACTTTCCTAGCAGGTATTTTTTGCGTTCTTTCGAATGAGACCAAGATCAAGAAGATCCGATAAGTATTTCGCTAGATAGAGTCATTTTGAAATCCTTTATTCAAAATTCGAACGGATCGGTACTTTTTTCCCGCTCAAAAACCACCCTTTGTTCCTTCCGGTGTGCCTAAGTATCTCCCTGCCAAATTTCGTCCAGATCCCACGTAAACTGTGGATTTGTATGAGGTACACACATATATACAAACATATATATGCTTTGTTTTATTTATGTGGATTACTGTTTTATAGTGTATTACTGTGTTACATTTTACAGTTTAAAATGGAACCTCATTATACTGTAAAAACAATACTTAATTTTCTGCAGTGTATTTGTTCGATTCAAATTTATAAATTATAGAAAATTATAATTTAAGTATTAACCAATTAATGCCTGACATTTTTTTTCTAAGAAATTTTGTATACTGGTTACAAACAGTGTTTAAGGGACAGGAAAAATAATTTTAAAAATGTCATGTTAAAAATAATAATTTTTATTAAGGAAAAAAATCATCCCTTAAAAATTACGATAGACCCCAGAGGGTACATACTTTTTTTAGTAAAATTTTTTTCTGCCTACGATATAATATTTAAAAAGACATTTTATAAGAAGAAATAAAATCAGTAATTAACATAAAAAGGGGAGCTGGGAATAACTTTGAAAACTTTTTTCCTTGAGATTGTGAACGCTGTAATTTTTGATAAAGTTCATATTAAAACTGCTACAGAACACACTTTACAATGGTTATGTGCTGCAATCTGTTAATAACGAATTGAAACAATACCAAGGTACTAATTGAACACTATTATTTGGTTGAAATGTTCATTTATGGGAAATTCAGACCCTTTGTTGGACCGTCCCTAAAAAGGAAAGCTACGCATTAATGGGTTAAATAAAGTGAAAACATTAATAGACTGAAATATTTCAATGCACGGAAAGATAATGAAGTACTTACGTAACGCTATTACCTAACACTACTAAATTTAATAAAGTAGTTTCGCGATTTAAAATATTTCTGCAGAGATTAAAATGAATTTATTCTCGAAATTGTTTAACTGTTCCTTTTCAGCAACATCCAGTACGTGATGATAATAGTAATAAATTTCTGCAGTCATACCCTTTGCTCGTTACGCTAGGCTAAAAGTTCATGATGCATACTTGGATTTGGTGTGTGTTTATTTAATTTTATGCTCGAAAGTACGAGATATATGTCTCTACATTGGATTGTTGTACAATTTTAACGTGTTAAAATATATTTATTACGAAAAATGTTTTTGCAATTCTTTTAGGGATTAATGTAATGTAAGTAATAGTAGTAGTAAATGTAAACCGAGATACAAAAGCCCCTTGCAACTTCTGCCATACTTTAACAAATTGTTTATATAATGATAATTAAATATTTAAAATTTGAAAAGACCTTGGTAGTCAATACATATTTTACGTTTTGAGTTTTCTCATTTTGGATATTATAGCTATGTAACAAAATAAAATGTCATGTAACTCTATTACTTTGCTTAATTCAAATAATAAACTTAAACACTTGGCTGAAATATTATTTTTCTTATAATTTTTATTTTAGTTATCGTATTTTACAAAATGTGTTAACTGGATCCAACGTGCGTCACGTTGATAAAAATGTATAAACTGTTACACTGATGCAATACAGAAAAAAAGGAAGTTTTGAAAAGTTTTTTTTTTTTTTTTTTTTTTTTTTTTTTTTTTTTTTTTTTTTTTTTTAACTCTAAAAAGGTTTTAAAAATTTTCGAATGCAAGCAACTTCTCTGGAGAAAAATCTTTCCCCATATTCGAGGAACGCAGAGCATCTTGCTTAATTCTTAATGTGAACAACCTATAGGACACACCTGAAAACAAAACACAACTTTCTTTTGCGGGCAAAGAAAAATATCTTTTGAACAACTCTAAAGCAAACATAAGTTCCCCCGTGGACGTAAGTAATATCAGTATAAAGCTATATTGCTTCTTCGTTAGACTCAGAGTCCTTCGCACATACGCACTCGGGAAATAGCTATCCCTGCATCCATTGTACCTGGTTTCCTCACAATGCAAAGTGAATTCACAAGAAAAATAATTATAGGGTCACACATAAAGTAAATTTCCCACTGTTCACAAAAAAAGACATCATATAATCACTTGTTAAGATTTATTGAAAAAGATACAAAAATATTTCAGCTTCTTCTCAGCATAAAACCTTTGGAATATCAGCATTTGTCATCCGTAGAGTGATGTCAAGTCTTTTTGACGTCCAGTATCGGTGAAGTATATAGCGAGGGTGTAGATATGGCATGTCATTACGAAATTGATGCCCATGAAGAAATATCTTCTGGTCCAAAACAGGTGAAAGTCGCATGGAGTAACATCAGGATTACAAGGTGGGTGGTCAAGCACTTACAGCAAAAACTGCAGCTGAGTTTCAGACACTCATCGTATAAGTTTGGCCTATTGCTTCTAGTTCCAGACGGTTGACGAGGAATTGAATGTTAGCTGAAATATTATGTAGCTTTAGTAGTAAATGTTTCCAGATAACCAGGCTTTTTTTATGCTTTTACTATGGGTAGTGGGAGACTTTATTTCCTAATGACGCTTACTCTATTTCATTTTTTAGCAAAAACCACCCTACTGTCCTAAAGACATTGAAGCTTGCGAAGGTCTAAAGATGTTCGTGGCTCCCAGATACAGACAATGATATTTTACATTATCTGATTAGAACAAGCATTCTAACTACTATTTCAATCAACTATGTGGTTAAAAGTGATTTTTCATGCTGCCAAACTAAAACAATAATCTATATGGTAATCCAAAAAGACATGTGTAACTATTTTTAGCATAGTTAAAGGGTTAAATAATTATTATTTTTTTCTTAATTTTCTCAAATCTTCACATTTATCGGAGCATTTTTAGGTATGTTTTTACTGGGCAATAATGTGGTTACCACTTTAGAAAATTTTGTTTACTCTTTTGCCCTTTGCGTGTCCAAACCTCTAACCGGTATTAGTAACAGGAAAATGATGACCTTTTGTAAACTTAAAAAAAAAACTTACTTTGTAAGTGGAAAAGCTGGTAAAACTTGTCTCACAGTTACATATGAGTTTTATAATCTGGGCATTTTACAAAATCTCCCTAGTTTGGTTTCCGTTCAATTTCTAATATTTTACTGAAAAAAAATCCTCAGACAAATTAAAATCTTACTTTTTTTCTTTTAATTAGCTTTTAAAAAATACACAATAATGTTTTTTCCTTTCCTTTTTAATTATACAATTGGTAGCTTGCAGCTTACAATAAAAAAGACTTTTAGGTGACACGATATCTGACAAAAAATAACTTTTAATATATTTCGCAAAGAAAAAAATAATTATGAAAATATTCATACAGTTTTTAAATTGCGTTTAAAAAAGCAACCCTAATGACTCAGTGAAGCCTGACCCAAATTGAAAAACAATGCGAAAATCATATAGCTAATCATAGAAGGAGTAGGACCATAATGATTAACATCATAATTTTTTTTCATAAAAAAGAAAATTACAATCTGAAATAGTAATTAGAATCTAGTTTCTAAGATTCATTACAAAAACTTAATGTCTCTTTTACTAAGAATTCTTAATTTCACTTCAAGCTTTGTTGGAAAAATCAATTTGATGTTTTCAATATTTCATTTCTAGTTAATCATAATGAGTTGATCACTAGCATTGCTGCCGACAATATCTTTCACTGATCATAAACAATTGCTCGGCTTCAAAAATGAATTTCGTATAGCTTCCAAGGTGAAAACTGAGATTACCCTAAAAATAAAAACTTAAACTATATTACTGTCGTTATTACAGGAACAAAAATTTTATATGCTGCTATATTTTCCTTATGTTAATGCTACAAATTTTTCTTAAATTTTGCTTAATCTTCAATAGATAGTTTATTTTGACTAAAATCATTATCTTGATCGAAAGTGGAGAAAGAGAGAGTCAGTAATTATAATTAATGACTTGTAGGTCTGAGAAATAATTACATGAGAGTAATTTTACAATTACCCTTTCGCATCAATGAGCAAGTGAATATGTGTCTAGATAATTGAGAAAATCAAAGGGATTTTGAAACTTAAGAATAAATACATAATATTAAATTAATTGCATATACTCAACTTGCGAAATATGATATTTGTTTGCTTATTCAGGCTTATTTATGATGAAGATTTTATTTTTAATTACAGTCAGAGTAAAGTATTATATATTGTCAACTAGCCGGGTACCCGGCCCTGCCCGGGTTTCGGCTGGGTATGGTATTTTAGTGACACTCGTTCATGTGCATATCTATGCACACAATGGCTACTTCTGTAAACAATGGCAATTTTTTCTGACTGGACAAACTAAAAAACTGTATTACGCACCTTAAATACAAATGCCAGCAACAAATAATGTTTAGGTAAATTTGAAATGTTATAAGCTTGGTACAGGGTGCGGCGGAGAAACTTGAAAAGTCAACTAAGCAGACTTGAAAAGTCAACTAAGGGAAAAGTACATCATGTATCAGTTTACTACTTTTTATAAGATATGGTACCCATTCTGAATTTTTATATTAGTTAGATTTAAAAACTACATCGGGAAGAATGACGGCCCCTGTTAATGATGCACTCATGTACCCTAGATTTGTTGCACTCTTTCGAGCATATCGACTGATGGGATGTTGGTGATAGTAAGCCGGATGTTGTTCTTCAGGCGTTGCAGGGTCCGGGGCTTGTCGTTGTAAACGATCGATTTGAGATACCCCCATAAAAATAGTCACAGAGTGTCAAATCGGAAGAGCGGGCCGGCCACGGTACGTCACCTTTCAAGGAGACGTTATCACTCAACTGGTGAACCACAGCAAGTTTGTAGGGATGAAACTGGAGTTCGTTGTGAAGAATTCGTCTCAGTGTCCAATCAAAAATCCCCAAAGCAGCAGCGTGTTTACGCGCCGAACGCCTGGGAGAGCGCAAAAACGACTCCCTCACTTTTTCGACGTTTTCTAGGGTTCTGGAAATCCGTTGACCTCCTGGGCCTCTGTTTGCCACACTCTCACTTTCCCTGAATGTTTTCACCCACAAAACAGTCGATTCCCAGCCAGGAATGGGAACAACGGGCTGAATTTTGAACCGAGTTCGGAAGGCACGTTGAGTGGCGACCACCGAAAGATTATTTGAAAAGTAAGATTCGGCGGCGAACGCTCGTTGCTCCTTTGTCCAACGCATGGCGACAACTAAACTATGAGATAACAAAACTTCAGGACCCTCTCTTTAAAATGAGACTCTTCCCACTCCTTTCTGACCACTCCTTGCTAATTAGCATCCAATTAAAATCAGCAAGTTTCTCTGTCGCACCCTGTAAAATCAATCGCACTGGAGTCAAGTATTTCCAAACATTACACGTAAAATAAGTCCCATCATTAGTTTATATCCTTATGATTGCATTGGTGAAAACATCTTAGGTACCTAACTTTGAAATTTTTTGACTATAAACATTTTCTGTTCTCTAACTGTTGCCAAAATCAATTATCTTTTTATTTAGTCTCGTTAGCAATTATTGGCACAGATGAATCTAAAAAGCCAAAGAAATCAATAAATTTCATACTTACTCCAGAGAAGCCTTGGTTCACATTTTCATTATGATCACCATTAATATTGTTGGGACCAGGCAACAATGGACTGAAAATTTAATCATTTAATGGGGAAACTATATGAAATTTACTATTTTCCTATAATAACTTTTTTAAACTAAGCTTTTTAGAAATAAATTATAGCTTATCCTGCTCCCTGTTACTGCAGCTATCTACGGTGAAAAAATGGTTAAAATCGGTCCAGTAGTTTTGAAGATTACCCCGGACATACGCATACAAAAGTAGTCTTTTATGTATATAGATGCACACATACACACACATATCTATGCTCCGATTTGCTACGATTTTGATTGAATGTATTCAACCAAACAATATCGCATTCAATCGCATTTTGCCAAACATGGACGAAAAAAACTACCTAAGATCAAAATATTTTAAATAATCATGTTTGTACATTTCATTCAAGTGTTTAATATATTTCTCAATTGCTCAAAGGAATATGTTTACTTCTGCCCATTAACTATAAACTATAGTCCAAAAAGTAATAAAAGACAATAATAAAAATATTTTTGGTCGGATCATACAAAATTGCTTAAGACGTTTTTGCAACTCTTATATCTTAATAATGTTTATACACTGCTGGCCACCGTAAATGCAACACCTTGAAGGAAGCGAGCAAACTATATGGAATTAACACCATGCATTAACGGAGGTGAGATATGCAAACGATTAGAATTTAATCGTAGGCGCACATATGAGCGCCTGTGGCGCCACCTTGAAAGGTATGTAAGGCTTGAAGATTTGGGCGATTTTAAGTTCGCCAATTGCGTTTTCTTGTGGTTTTTTCAAAACAACGATTAATTACGCATCGTAGGAAACATCGATCATCTTTTGATCAAATATCCAAGTTCAACAGAGGAAGGATAATGGCCTACCGAGATTATGGCTTATGTTTCATCGAAATCGGCACTCGTGTTGGACGAAAGCAAACAACTGTAATACGGATGGGTGATCCTTGGATGCATCAGGGTCGGCCGGACCGACATGGTGAATCACATCCACCTCGGGGTACCAATTCGCGTGATGACAAGCGCGTTGTGCACATGGTAGTGACGGATCGCTCAGTCACATCACGAACCATAGCACAGCACATTCCGTCTGTAACGCATCCTCCAGTGTCTGTGCTACCATTGGACGCCGTTTACAGCAGATTAGTCTGTCTGCAGGACATCCATGGCTTCGTCTACCCTTAACGCAGTACCACAGACGTCTCCGCCGCCAATGGTGCGATGAAAGAAGGGTATAGTTGGCAGAATGGAAAGAAATTGTCTTTACCGACGAGTCACGCTTCAGTCTGAAACACCACGATTGTCGGATTCGAGTCTGGAGACACCGTGGAGAGATTATGCTAAACAGCTACGTTTTGCACCGCCACAAAGGACCGACACCGGGTATTATGGTATTTGGCGGTATTGGATATAACTCTCACTTTTCTCTAGTACGCATTGCTAGTACTTAAAACATACCAGAGCTATATCTCCGAGGTGTTGGAGTCAGTTGTCCTTCCTTACCTTCAGGGCTTACCCACAGCCATATTTCAACAGGATAATGTACGTTGTACGACCACGCATTGCCCAAGGGTTCTTCATCATTCTCCAGATTGTAATGCTGCCCTGGCCGGCTTGCTCTCCGGATGTTTCACCGATAGAAGACATGTGATTACTGGTTGCTCAACGATTGAGCTAGATTACATCCCCAGCTGCTACAACAGATTAACTTTGGCAACAAGTGGAAGCTGCTTGGTCTGATGTACCTCAAGAACACATCCAAAGTCTCTTTGAATCAATTCCGAGGCATGTGGCAGCGATGATCTGCAACAATAGCCTCTACCCTGTCTACTAATTTTGGCAGAAACGACACTTCACAGAAGCCTATAAACTTAATCATTTGATACTTGTTCAACATGTTATCTATACAGTAAAGTTTAATGTGATATCTCTCGTCTTTCTTGGTGTTGTAATTTGGTTGAAAATTTAAAGTTGAAAAGCACAATATGCGCAGAAATAATGCAGACACGTGTCTCGACGTTACAAGGAGCGCCTCTTTCAAAGCAAAGAAATGCGAGCTTAAAGATTTAAATACATCCGACAGAAGGATTACTTTACATCCATTAGGCTCCCATTTTTTGCATTGAAAAGGACGTTCCTTGTGAGTTCAAAACACGTGTCTGCAGTATTCTCGCGCATTTGTGCTTTTCATTGTTGCATTTTCTTTTTAATAATCAAAGGTGTTTCATTTATCTGTCCATTGTTAAAAAAATATGTTTACTTTTATTAATCAGTTATAAATTGTTATCCAAAAATATCAAAGGACAATAATAAAAATATTTCTTGACTCTTCTGTTCATTTTCTTGACTCTTTTATATTCTTAATAACCATTTTCTAAAACACATATTGTTTTGATCCTGCCGAAAGATCAGAGGAGGAAAATAACTCAGTTTAAAGACAAAGCTAAAAAATTTTGACCTGCTGTTGTTTCTATAAAAAAAGACTTGCTTCCCAAAGACCTCCGATCTGGACGCAGTGGACGATGAATTTTATACGCTGTCCTTTATGACCACGTTACCATGGTTACAAGATCACAATGAAGATTTACGAACAGAGAGATACGAAATGCCATCCCATTCCGAAATAGATATGTGCTTTGATATTTAGATATTTGTAGCAGAGTTTAGGAACCCCCTTCCCCCCGAATGCTCCTGGCGCCTGCTCCCTAGCAACAGTTATTCTCAGGACTCCGACTTTCCTCAAAAAGAGGTTGCGTAATCCGAGTTTATGTCAGCTGTTTGGAAATGGTGGTCGAGTTATTGCCGTGTAATTGAAACGAATATATTGACTGGGACGGTTTAGATTCTATTGAGACAGATTGTTACGGTTGTGTAATGAAATGGTCTTTGGAATGCGTCATGTAGAATTGCTTCAAAATTGTAATGCGTGTTTGTGCAAGGAGAGCTTTCAAAATAAAGTCCTTCGGCATAGATTCATCATCCTATCATTTTATAAAATTTGAACTTTAGAAATAAATTTTATAGCGATTTTTTTCCTGGTTTGTAGTGATATTTCTTTGAAACTACATTTAATTTCATGTTTTATTGTAAGACATGGGTAATCATCATGAATTTAATGTGACAGCCGAAAAAACAATTCTGCTAAAAAAAAAGCATAATTGTAACATTCCCAAAACCAATTCATTATTCATCGCCACTACATCGACTTTCATAAATCGAGTTTAAAACATTTTATCATTGAGAAAAGTACTTTTTTGTACTGTAACGCCTTTTTTTTATGTAACATTGAGCAATTGAATTTTTCAATATTGTATCCCAAAAACAGTAATTTTTTATTCAAGTGAATGCAGTTAATAAAATTTTATTTCTTAATATTGGTCAACAAAAAATTATAAAGCTGATTATATAGAAGTTAACTATAAGGAAACACCACAAACAGCATTTCTAAGCAGTTTCAATACATCTTAAATGCTGGACTAAAAAAGAGGAGCGTTATAAAATTAACTCCTACGTTTTGTTCGTGATAGTATCTCAACAGGAAAAGTAGAAATTACTAGAAACGAAAGAGCACGGTAAACCGTGTTTTTACCAACCATTTCTGTGACTAAGGGGACATGATACTGATGGACTTATCACCTTTATCCATTTTAAGAAGTAA
This sequence comes from Uloborus plumipes, assembly GCA_038373865.1. NCBI lineage: Eukaryota > Metazoa > Arthropoda > Arachnida > Araneae > Uloboridae > Uloborus > Uloborus plumipes. Next base: position 13,591 of record JAXGGA010012242.1, on the reverse strand, counting down.
GTTTCAAAAATTGTCACATATCACTTTTATCCACTTGCCCCTTCAATTTTAGGCTCACCTGGATTTTATCCGTTAAATTAGTTAAAATAAACAACAATTCACGTTATAATTACCTTTGGAGCATTCAAACAAATTTTGTGTGATAAAAAAATGAGTATAATAAAAAAAAATAAATTTTATACTAATTTGTACCAGCATTTTTTCGTCCACGTATTAGAGAATTCAGGCGGAAATGTTGCTCATAATTTAAAAAAACTAATTACTAATGGTTAATAAATTTGATTAAAGAATATTTCATTGTTATCTGGTTTGAGGAAGCATACCGAATTTCAGAAAAATCCGATCACAGAAAGTGGGTGAAAATGGAGTTGCAAGATTCCATTACGTACATAGATTACAGGTGAAGTTCAAAAAAGCTTGTTGTGATGCTTAGTGGTTCTTTAAAAATATTTTCTTAAAACCTACTTGTAACTTCAATTTTTATATGAAAAATGGTTATGAGCTTCAAATCTTAATGAAGGTAGTATTCATTTATCTCTAAGGGGTGAAACATAACGTTATTACTCATATGAAATCTGGAAATCAAGAACTGGAAACCAGATCGAAAAAGAAATTCATTTATGTTGTGACTTAAAACTAAATGCTTCATGTTTGAGGAGCTTATATATATGAAAAAATATTTAACTGTATTTTTAGTTTTCAGCAAGTAAAGAAATCCTGAACATTCATTTCGTTTTCATTCACCAAAGTTTACATTAATAATATGTTAAAATGTTTCATTTGATTTGTTGTGTCATAAAGATATCAGTACTCATTACGACCTTTAATGATTGTGTACATTCTTCCCGCGGGAAACCACCCCGTTACGTGACATGTTAATGAATGTCGTAAATAAGCTGAAGTAATTGCTTTTGTTGCCAGTAAATAAAATTATACTGCTGTCTTGTTTTTGCTACATAAGAAACATATGGTGACTCATTATAATGTATCTGAAACAAAAACTGCAGTGATGATGTGTGTAAACACATTAAATGTTAGCATGGAATTTTCTATCGATGATCCCGGAGCAAGGATTCTAAATCAAAAAATGTCTATTCGAACTAAATATGAATTGTCTTTCAGCAGAAATTGATTTCTAAAAACAAGCATAAATTTTTAAAAAATGCTCCCAATACTGGTGGTTCAGTAAACAATTCGTGAAACAAAAGTAAGCAGAATATACCAGGAAACATCCCAAACTGAAGCATCCTGGAAGAAGTATTAGAGCACTTAAATTTTAAAACTTGTAGTGCGTGTGAATGATTCTAGAATAATGAACATGCCGAAATCCAGTCTAGGAAAAATATGTAGAAAAGCTTATGATCAAACCTTATCATGAGGCTCAGAATTTTCTACAGAAAAATTTCTTGGGCAGGAATTCAAGGAAAACACGGACGATCGTAACTCAACAATGCAATCGCAAATTCCCAAATTTGGATTCAAGTGAAACGTTACAATCGCTACGAGATGCGATTCTAATGTAATTCGACTTCCAGTAGCGATTGCAATTTCGGTCTATTGCGATCGCCTCGAAGCGATTGCAATGGTGTTTCACTTGAATTCGGCCCTTAATTTACTTGCTAATTTGTAATATTTGCTTCCAAAGCTGAAAGTTATTTAAGCTGCCAGTCGCACCAAGTAGTCACAAAATGATGTAAAAAATGTCGGATAATGAAGCATAATGCTTGGGACAAAATTAAACTATGCAAGAAACATATAAATGTATGCAATAAAGCGAAAACAAAATTTGATATTAGGTTATAACACTTAAAACAGTGTAAAAATCTCTTAAAAAATATACTTTAGTATTTTATTTTTCCTCCCTAGAAAAATAATTTAATAAAAGTTCTGAATAAGGATAGTGGACATTTTTGAACTTATACTAAGCCGTCCCATTAATAAGTATTATTTAGCACTAACAACTGAACATTACTTTTTTCGTTGAAAGGTAGCAACTAAATAATAGTTTAAAAAAAGAAAAGGAATGCAAAACACGTTGTTAATGCTGCTGCAAAGCTGGGAAAAGAAATTTCATATATTGTTGATATTGATAGCTTACTGTTTTCCATGAGTACTACTTGCACTTAAACAGTTCGATCGTTATCATTTTGTTACATATATGCGTAATAGTTTATACTACTGAACAGTAAAAAACGGTTCAAATACCTACAAAAGTTTACTTATTAAAATTTCTCCTATACGAATATTAACTAGTTCGTTCTTACACAGAGATCCATTGTACCCCGATATAGTTTCAGAAGTAATCCCTCTTCTCCCGACAGTTGAACAAATGAATTTTCCTCCTGCAAAATTTCCAGATCCAAAAGAGTCTCATAATTAATTATGAATGCATGGCAGAATTGATCGCCCCTTGCAATATGTCTGATAGTGACATGTAATTAAGCAATTCATGGAGCTTTTGATTCCGGTCTGAGTAAAAATATGCAGTTCTCATTTAATGTCTTCCGAAGAGTGCTTTTGTTCAGAAGGATATTATTCAAGGGATTTTCGAAAGTGTAGCTTGAATGTTGTTATTAGTGTGTGAAATCGATAGCCTCCTAATCACTCTATGAATCAAACGTACGACAAATTGACGAATGATACGAAGACTTTTTTTTTAAAACTATTTTTAAAAATAGTAAGTAAATATAAATTTTAGTGTGGAGTACAACAAAATTCATAAAGCATAATTAGAAATTGAGTGCAGACAGGGCGTTTCCGAGTTTGTAGAAACCCCTTTTTCTTTGATTTGTACTAAAATAACTTAGCACGAAACGTTCATGAAATGTGTGGCAATAACAGCCGTATTTGTTTTAGTTAATTTGATAGTAATAATTACTCCTAATCAGGACACATGGATATTTCTACGCACACAATTCTTATTTTCTTAAAAAATTGCGATGACTGCCACAGGAACTAAAAGCCATATGAACATGTTTATTAGTGTCTGATATTAATAATTTATTGTTATTCCATGATTACTGTTATCACTTAAATAATTTTATCATTAATATTTTTCTAAATATATATATTTGCAATAGTTTGTACAATGGAATACCAAAAAAAAAATTGTCCGCTTCAAAAATGTCACACATAAAAGTTTACTTATTAAAATTTCTTGTGCATGAATATCACTATTTCATTCTGGCACCGAGATCCATTGTACCCCATTACAGTTTCAGAAGTAATCCCTCTTCTCCCGACAGTTGAACAAATGAATTTTCCTCCTGCAAAATTTCCAGATCCAAAAGAGTCTCATAATTAATTATGAATGCATGGCAGAATTGATCGTCCCTTGCAATATGTCTGATAGTGACATGTAATTAAGCAATTCATGGAGCTTTTGATTCCGGACCGAGTAAAAATACGCAGTTCTCATTTAATGTCTTCCGAAGAGTGCTTTTGTTCAGAAGGATATTATTCAAAGGTCTTTCCGAAAGTGTAGCTTGAATAACTACTTATATTAAAAACTAAGTATATTTCTGTATATCTATGCTTCTTTCTCCTGAACGCCAATGAACTCAAAGTCAAACCAGGTACCAATAGATTCGTAATTTTTCAGGCTTCATTTGTTTAAATTTACATTAGGTTTGATAAAGGGATTCTGAACAAATTGAGAAAAATCTTCAAATGTTTTCTCAAACTTAACGCAATTTGTCCTCAATGATTAAAATCTATTGTTATAAAACGTGGTTGATTTAAACAGTAATAATAATGAGAATTCTGAATAAAAGCTTAACTGAATCAAACATGAATCTCATTAGCGGGCCACGTACGTAGTATTCTTATCGCTAGCTACTTGTATTTTTTTAATATAAATTAGTTGAAAAGCCATCTACTTGTATTAAAAACTCAGTATCTATCTTTCTTTATTTTTATTTCTGTCCTGCTTCTTTCTCTTGAGCAAGCTGAACTTGCAGAAACTTTCCGCACTATTTTGAAGGCGTGAAGTGCCCATGCAACATCTCAATAATTCGAATGTTTTTTTGATGCAGTAAAAAAAGTAAAGGCGCGAAGCGCATCTTAGCTGGCCGCCATGGCGGCGAGTAGTTTGTTAAAACTTTCCTCACTACTTCAAAAGCGCGAAGCGCTCGTGCAAAGCCGTGCCACGCAGCTAGCATGGTTATTAATATGTGAAATCGATAAACTCCAAATCACTCTATGAATCAAACGTACGACTTTTTGACAAATGATTTGAAGACTTGTTTGCAAAACACATTCAAAAATAAAAAGTAAATAAATAAATAATAGTGTAAAGTACAGCAAAGTTCATACAGCCTAAATAATAAATTGACTGCAGGCACGTGTTTCTGAATTTTTTATAATATTTTTTTTTCTTCGGTTTTATAACGAAATTCCTTTACAAAGCAAAGATTTAACATATTTGGATTTTTTGTAAGCCGTTTTAGAAAAAAAATATGAGTCTGTTACCTAGAAATGGACTACATGCGTAAACATGTTTTCAATAAGATTCGATTTTGATTTCAATCTAATTTTAGGTATTTCTATGAACAAAAAAAAACTTGCATTATTTGATTGTAAGATAACAAAATTATTATTAGTACGTGTGCTTTGTGCGTTGTAAGGAAAATATTGTAAGTTAATAGAGTTAAAATTATAATGTACAATCAGTTTATTTTATCAAAACAAAAATTACCACATTACAGTTAAATTTATGTTCGTGTTTTTAAGATATTATAATATAAGTGCAGCATATACTTGCATGCTTTTTAAAAGAATAATTTTTTTACGAGTTTAACTAACAGCCATTAAGGACATTAGTGGGTGGAATTAATGTAGAAGGGCAAACATAGGTTTATTTTTCTAAATGTCACGAAAAAGGGAATTTTCGAAGTATTAAGAGCGTATCCAATGGAGAAAAGGTCAAAGCAACGGGGCAACAAATAAGAAACAACTTAAGACATCTGAACCGACATTCCAAAACTTTTGAAGGCTTTTGGAATTTATTGCCACACACAGTTTTCAACTGGAGCGAAAATAAACTTCAAAATAGTCGCTCGCGTGTAAAAGAAAGAAAATGTCATAGGTTTTGAATCCAAAAAGAAATGCCGCGCAGTAGGCAAATAATTCATGTCAGACTGAAGTTTCTCTTCAGAAAAAAACATATTTTTGAAAGCATAGCAACTAGACTAAGTTAAAATCATATGATTCAATAAATTTTGAGCAATATAAATTTCCTCATTAGCTATAACGCACATTAAAATTTCTTAATGAGTGATGGGCAATTGATGAACAGTAAAATGTTACTAATTTTCTACATAAGGTAATTTGCACAATAATAAATCAATAGGTTTATTGAATGAAAAATGATCAAATAAGCTGTGTGTTAAAATGTGATAGAAATGAAGAAAAACAATGTAAAAGAACACACAGAAAAGTAAGTTACAAAAGCAGTTCCCAATTTTCAATTTGAATTCAACTTTTTTGATGGATGTGTTGACACTGCTTGAAAATGTGAATGTAATTTAGCACTGATGCCCTTTCGGAACAGTTGCGTTTGTGGACAAAACGAATAGTTGATGGTCGAGTGTCAAAAAGATGATATTGTAATGGAAGCTTTTAAATTCTCCTTCAATATTTCCAAAAATCAGGTTATTAACTAAATGCTTTGTTTTTTACCAATCCAAACTACCTTTGTGGAAAGATTGGCACATTGAAAAGAGTGAAGACATCTTTATGTATTAAGGGTCCGAAAAAGCTAAGAGTCTAAATTTCATATGTTCGTCTACAAAAAAATAAATAAACGAAATTGAAGAGTGTTTAAATTATTATGCGCTGAAGTATTGTAAAATTTTACTTACAATTTGTTTGCATTCTTTTCTTTTTTTTTTTTTTTTTTTTTTTTGTCTGCACAATTGTTTTATTTTATTTGCATATTATCACTATGATTAATGTTAATTTTAACAACTAGTGTTCACATTTTAAGTATTTACTTACAATATATTATAAATAAAACCTTGAAAACTTTACTTTGTACCGCCCCCCCCTCTCCCCTTCTGAAGATTTTTACTGGCTACGCCAGTGTATCTACATGTGCATGTATGCATGTATGCGTGTTTGTGTGTGTATGCACCCTCACTTCTTCAAGTGCACTGTTTCGAATCTCACGCATCTAAAAACTACGACGAACTTAAAAAATAATAAACGGTAGAACAACATGCCATCTATCACTGTCAACGGATGAACATAAAGAAGAACTCAAGAAGAATCTTCATGGTAAGTTAAAAAAAAAAAAAAACTTTTTTCCACTATTTTTTATGTAATTCTTTAAACATTTAAGTTGCTTACAAATTCATTATGTATTAGGTTTGAGAAAAACCTATCCAAGTTAAAACTGTAAGTTTGATGACCCTTCCTATATAGCCAAATATAGCTCAAAATTACCTTTTTAGAGAATCAGATCCAATGAAAATCAGGAAGGAGTGCCCCTGTACTTCCCTTAAAAATTCGTGCTCGATCATTATGCTTATGACAACATTTGTAGTTAGAGCTATATTTCTCAGCAAAACAAGTTTGTATGAAAAATAAATAAATATCTTTGTGCCTAAAAATTATAGCAAATATTACAACGCTAAAAAACAAATGCCCAGAAACATTACAGAACGCATTTCGGCTCAACAAGGAAACCATGAAGCACACAGCAAAAGCAAAAACAACAAACTTCTGTAGGGTGTTTTTCCATGCATAAGCTCATTGCACTTTGTGCTTTGAAAAAGGCGCCCCTTGTAGCGCTGAAACGCATGTCTACAGTGTTCCTTTCTTTTTCTAAATACGCCATCCCTTTGTTCATATTCAACTAAGTTAAGTTTAACAAATTATGGGTTAACGCACGTGAAAATTTACGAAGCAACCCACTATGGGTAGACATTCAATTTTGTTACAAACAAAAAAATAATTTTGGTTAATAATAAATTAAAAAATACATATAAGTAAAATATTTACATGAATGTAATGTAAAAATAAATAAATAACTGTATATATAAATAATTTTAACCTTTTGGATCCAAGCTGTTCACATAGAAATTTTTCTTTTGCCCCAGGTAGTACGACAGTTGAACCACAGATTTCTTTTCCATTGAAAAGAGAAGGTATAAACTGTCGTACCAGACATATGAAACCTTGAAAAAATCCCCTCCTCCAAAGGGTTCGAGTGAAAATTTCAACCTCGTCCTCTAAAGAAAAAAGACTTATGGTACAACATGTGTACCGCCCGGTTCCTAAAGATTAAAAAGAAAAGAAAAAATGCATAAATCAATAAAAAAAATATAAATAATAAAATATATTTAAAAAATAAATAAAGGAATAAATAAATAAAAAAATAGATAATAATAAATAAATTGAAAAAACAAATAAAAAAAAGAAAGAAATAAAAAGTTACAATTAAAAAAAATTTATATAATTAAAGAAATAAATAAATAGCAGAAAAAAAGAATAAGAAACAAGAAGTTCTGTCAAGAACTAAACGAGCCTACTTTCCCGTACATCGACATCGGAATTCTAGCATCTGATCATTATTCTCTTGATCATCTGAGACTAAACATTATGTCAAACATACCTTTTTAGCACTTAAAGCTGATTTCTAAAAGCAAAATATACCCCTCTCATCAGATGAAATAGAGACATAAAAAGTAAATAAATGAATAAATGAAGTTTTGTCGCACCTTTTAAAGAATGTAACTGTTACAGTTCTTTCGTAGAAAAATTCCTCAATCGTTTTCAAAAAAAAAAAAAAAAATTAAAAGTACAAAGTACATCAAAACACATTTTATCAAAGAAAGGAAAAAAAACTCGTCCGTCGATAAAATGTCTCGATTTTCACTTTTAAACCGTTGCCAGTTGTTAAATATAAATAAAAAATAAAATGCCCTCGTGAATGAAACACTTTTGTTACAAAAAAAATCGTCTGCCAAAAAAAAAATAATAGTAATAAATAAAATAACACAAATGAATAAATAAACAAAAAATCGTCTGCACAGTCAGTCATTTTTTTCTGAGCCTGCATTTCCGCCATGTTTGTGGAGTCGGAGTCGGAATCAGAGTCCTCACAGAAGATTATTCAGAAAAGTACTTTACAAACATTATTTATCAAAACCATTTTTTTACAAAGTTAGTTTGAAGGAAATCCGACTTTAAGTTCCAGGATCAACATTCAACTTAAATTCCCCGTAGGCGCTAATGTTAAATTTTTTTCTGAACGGTTCAATATTGAACGAAAAATGGTTCAAACCAAAAAGCGAAATAAGGGAATGAACCTCTCCGAGATCTTTCAAACAAAAAAAAGTTTATTCCATTCGGATGGTTCACTCAGAAGTTATTAGGTGGGGAAAGGTTGCTTGAACGGTTCAATGTTGAACGAAAAAATGTTCAAATTGAAAATTTAAATACTGTAATGAAGTATCCTTGCTGAGATCCTTCGAACAAAAAAAAAGTTTATTTAAATCGGACTGTTCACTCAAAAATTATTAGGGGTGACAGCTTGCTTGAGCGGTTCAATGTTGAACGAAAAATTGTTCAAATCGGAAATGTAAATACGGGAATGAAATATCCTTGATAAGATCTTTCGAACAAAAAAAAGTTTGTTGAAATCGGACTGTTCACTCAAAAGTTAGCAACGCGGGGCAGGTTGTTTGAACGGTTCAAAACTGAACCAAAAATTGTTCAAATCGAAAAATCAAATATGGGAATGAGTTGTACTCGCCGAAATCTTTCCAACAAAAAAAAGTTTGTTCAAATCGGAATGTTCATTCAAAAGTTATTAGGGGGGGGGGAGGTTGCTTGAACGGTTCAATGTTGAACGAAAAATTGTTCAAATCGAAAATGTAGATACAGGAATGAAGTATGCTTGAAAAGATCTTTCGAACAAAAAAAAGTTTGTTCAAATCGGACTGTTAACTAAAAAGTTAGCATCGCGGGACAGGTTGTTTGAACGGCTCAAAGTTGAACCAAAAATTGTTCAAATCGAAAAATCAAATATGGGAATGAGCTGTACTCGCCGAGATCTTTCCAACAAAAAAAAAGTTTGTCTAAATCGGAATATTCATTCAAAAGTTATTAGGGGGGGAGACAGACAGACAGACCGACCGACAGACCGACAGACCGACACACAAATTCCCCATCTCAATACCCTACTTTCAAATTTTTAATTTTTCGATATTCATTTTACCTTTTTATTTTTTTAACTTGGCGATATTTTTTGGACTTGGCGATATTTTTTAGATGCATTAAGCCAATTTTAATACTTTTTTTGTCTTTCTTTTATTTTAAACGGGAAAGTAGGCTAAAAGTAGAGTTTAACAGGTTTTTTAAGTAGTTAATAGTATTCTGCAGTGCTCCTGAACATTTGTGCGTTTTAACGTCGCATTATTTATTTTTATGTCCGTACGGTTTCTGGAAACAATCTGGGCCAATTCACGAAAAAGCCGCCATCTTGTTCCACATGTGACATTAAATGGTGTTCATTAAAAATAGTGATTTTTAAGGGTAATGAAAACGATTATTGCTGGTTCAGAAATAAGGTACGGGATATCTTAGACAAAAAATATGTCCATTACCTTTTAAAATTACTGCATTGTAATATAATAGAAGAATTAACAGACTTTGAACGCGGAATGTTAGTTGGAGCTAGACGCATGGGTCATGCCATTTCGGAAATCGTTAGAGAATTCAACATTCCCAGATCCACTGTGTCAAGAGTGTGCCGAGAGTATGAAATTTCAGGCATAACATCCCACCATGGACAGCGCAGTGGTCGACCGCCTGCACTTAAAGATCGAGACCGGCGACGTCTGCAAAGAGTCGTAAATTCTAACAAACAAGCAACACTGCGTCAAATCACCGTAGAAATCAATGTGGGACGTACAATGGACGTGTCTGCTAGAACTGTGCGGAGAAATTTGGATTTCTTGGTCTATTCCAGCAGAAGACCGACTCGAGTGCCTTTACTGACAGAACGACATCGCTTGCAGCGACTCTCGTGGGCACGTGAGCATATCGGTTGGTCCCTAGATGAATGGAAAACCGTGGCCTGGTCCGATGAGTCACGATTTCAGCTGGTAAGAGCCGATGGTAGGGTTCGAGTGTGGCGCAGACCCCACGAAGCCATGGACCCAAACTGTCAGCAAGGCACTGTTCAAGCTGGTGGTGGCTCCGTAATGGTGTGGGCTGTTTTTTCATAGCATGGACTTGGTCCTCTAATGCGACTGGACCGAACATTGACTGGAAATGCTTATGTGCAGCTACTTGGAGATCACTTGCAGCCATTCATGGACTTCATGTACCCAAACAACGATGGGATTTTTATGGATGACAATGCGCCATGTCACCGGGCCACAACTGTTCGCAATTGGTTTGAAGAAAATTCTGGACAATTCCAACGAATGATTTGGCCACCTAGATCGCCCGACATGAATCCCATTGAGCATTTATGGGACACCATCGAGAGGTCTGTTCGTGCCCAAAATCCTGCCCCATCAACGCTTTCACAATTATGGACGTCTATCGAGACAGCATGGCTCAATATTCCTGCAGAAGACTTCCAACGACTTGTTGAGTCCATGCCACGTCGAGTTGTTGCACTTCGCCGGGCAAAAGGAGGGCCGACACGATATTAAGAGGTATCCCATGACTTTTGTCACTTCAGTGTATATGTGCGTCACGTGCGGGACAAGATGACTGCGTTTTTGTGGAATGGTATACCTGAAAATAAATAAGCAGTCTCAAAATGGATTATTTCATTTAACTTACAAATTTTAATCACAGTTTAAGTAAAAATAAACGTAGTGCAGCAAGTTGAAACATCGGATTACAATTCATTTCAAAATGTTACAGCTGTTTGAGTAGGCGGGAGCAAAAAGGTCAACAATGAAAAGAACAAACAGGGGAACTGCTCCTTCCTTGATTGAAAGCTGAAATCCAAGTTGGATTTGCGTATCAGTTTTCAGTTCCTTTCGATATACAATCGGAAACTATGCTCTTTTTCACGACTTGTCTGAGTGGTAACGTTACTTGTTTCAGCAATTCGTTTAATTTCAAATCCAATGAATTTACGACTTGAAAAACAGTAAACTAAATTTTAGTTGGAAGAAAGATTGGTGAGAATTTAATCCTTTTTTACCATGTTTTTATTAACTTGGTTTGGTGTTTGTCTGCTCAGTTGGAACCTTGCAACTCAATTTTCGCCCACTTCCTGTGATTGAATTGTTTTAAGACTATGTTTGTGACCTCAGACCCGATGGTAATGCAATATTTTCTAATCAAATTAATTAGTTAATGATCAATTGTTATTCAAATTTAATCAACATTATCCCATTTTAAATGTTGTGTAAATTTAGATAATTACTATCCAACTTTAATATTCTCTAATCAAATTAATTAATTAATGATCAATTGTTACTCAAATTTAATCAACAGTATCCAAGTTTATATGTTGATTAAATTTGGATAATTATTATCCAAATTTAATATTATCTAATCATATTAATTAATGATTAATTGTTATCCAAATTAAATCAACATTATCCAATTTTAAATGTTGATTAAATTTGGATACTTATTATCCAAATTTAATATTCTCTAATAAAATTAATTAATTAATGATCAATTGTTATCCAAATTTAATCAACATCATAGAATTTTAAATGTTGATTAAATATGGGTAGTTATCTTCCAAATTTAATATTCTCTAATCAAATTAATTAATTAATGATCAATTGTTATCCAAATTTAATCAGCATTATCTGAGTTTAAATGTTGATTAAATGTGGATAGTTATTATCCAAATTTAATATTCTCTAATCAAATTAATGAATTAATGATCAATTGCTATCATATTTAATCAACATTATCCAATTTTATATGTTGATTAAATTTAGATATTTATTACTCATATTTAATCAACATTATCAGCAAAATGAAGGTGAACCTTCAATTAAAAATTTCTTGTTAATCATGGTTATTGTTGAACAATACTTTCATTTAAATGTCTTAAATAAAGTTTAAAATAATTTCTATAAGCCTCGCGTAGGTTGAAAGACAATGCAGATTCAGAACACTTACAAATTGTCCGAAAGATTTTTGATTGGGGAATTTTTAATTGCTATCAAAATACTTGGACGATTAAAAGTGAAAACATGGGGCACGAGTATTCCATAACTAAAAGAGATGTAAAGAGTTTCAATCAGTGAAAATACTTATAACATCAATTAATATTATTTGCAATGCAATAAAATTATTTAAATTTTAATGCAACGACTAACTTTTGCTTCAGCCCAGGTTTTCAGTTTTAATCCCGCAATTGTTTTGACAGCTATTAAAATTCCCAAACACAAATTTTCTCTAAAATTTGTAAGAAGTTCTGAGTTTCTATGGGGCTTGAAGTCTACGCGAGGCTTAGATAAATTATTTTTATTTTTTGTTCATTTTTAAAACATGGTAAATTTAAAACATTTCTCTTTCAATAATGTTTACTAAAAACATCATTAAAGAGAGGAATGAAACTAAAAAACAACATCTTTTAGTTCAAAATATAAGCATGTTGTGAATTATTTGTACGTTTTAATGTCTTTGAGAAAAATGATGATGTAATATTGAAAAACAAAATAAGTAACACAGGCAAAAGAACATTGTAAAACATGCAGTACACCACCAACACGTTTATTCCATCCACGGACTGCAGAAACCAGTTTAGCTACCAGTTTTTTTTTTTTGGCTCACTTTGCTCTGGGCTCTCTTTGCTCTGCAAGGGGTTTTCTGCCCCCGGCTAGAGCTCCTTTAGAGAACAGGCTGACTAGTCCGACATTTTGGTTCCAAGACATTCTTAGATCCAGCCTCGTTACAGGTATTTCAAACACATTAATATTATGCCTGGTTGCTGTGGCGTAAAATAACTTAGGATTAGTTGGATAAAGCACCATATTAGGTAAATTTAAAAAGATAACTTATTTCTCGAATTTAAAAACGGTTTATTGGGAAATGTTTCATGAAATTGGGTCTATTTTCATATTTCACTTGTTTTGAGCCTGAGTTTATGAAATGCTCTTGTCATATAAACAAAAATCGTCAAATATCATCTATGCAGCTACAATTCAAGCTTAACTTCCACTTTTCTTCAATGCGACTTGAGTACAGATACCAGTGGTTCCACGCCCACCGGTTTGGAGCCCTACCTCCGGCTTGTTTGCTTCCAATTCCATGTTGACGAGTGCTAAAATGCAGTCCATGGATGGAATAAACGAGTTGGTGGCGTATTGCATGTTTCTGCCTTAGCCCTGGCTTAGGGGCGGTTGCTTACTGCTTTATTATAAAACATGTTTTGAGACGAATAAATTATTTTCCCTCGTGTTTCCGTTGTAAATCACGAGTTCTTAAATTTGCCAAACTTATCGAGCTTCGGTGAGAAATAGAAAACATCTTTGACGCACATTGCAGATAGATGGTTTGCAACGTGCAGATGGATAATTCTTGTATAATTTTATATTTGAAGGGGCTAGCGGATAAAGGTGTTATGTGACAATTTTTGAAACTTGCTTTTTAC
>JAXGGA010012241.1:0-39434 GCA_038373865.1 Uloborus plumipes | reverse complement strand
CTCCAAGGTTTCCATCTCGCCACACACTCTAATTGTTGTTAGATGCCTGACCATCTATCCCACTTTTATGAAGGAAACAGGAATAGAAAGAAAACAAAACTTTCTTTTTACCTGCCATCTATTCATTCGAAACAAGCTTAAGCATTTCCGAATGGCAGCCAAAATAGAAGCGTGCCCGCTTCTATTTAAAAGATTAGCGGAAGCGACTCCAAAAAGCAAAATGTTTCCGATAGTCAAACATGAATCAAACTCCTAACAAGATTTGTATGAAAGTGAACTTATTCGTATTGATTGGCGCGAGCTAACTAATGCGAAATAAATTGGATGCCAACATAATATATTTATCCGACGCATTACTTAAATCTTCACTTGATAAAAGTAAAATTTTTAAGATCCTATTATATTATATTAACAGCTTAGTCATGCCTGCAAAATTCGATCTTGTATCTATAGCAGAAGGTCACGATTACCAAAATCTACATTAATCCTATGGGAAAACTATCGGCTTAATAAGACGCGACTGAAAGGAAATTTTTCGCAGGAAATCTGATTAGTTGAATCGAATTCGCGATATTTTGTTAAATATTCATTAAACTTAGCGCAGCCGAACTGAAGAATAAGTATTGCAATAAGCTCACTCCCAATTTTTATTCCACATTGAGTTTCAATTAGTATGATTAGATTTGGGGAGTTACGCAAAGAATAAAAAGAAAACGTTATTCAGCTTGGATTAGAGTGAGTAACAAAGAAAACAAAAAAAGGGAAAAGAAGGAAAATGAGACAATTGCAATTATTTTAAATATAACGAAGTTTAGAAAGAAATTATTTTGCGAAGTTTCGCTTATCAGCGATACTTTTCGGAAAAGTAGTTTGTTCTTGAATAAAACAGTTAGGTCTGTGTTAATTGTTTTTAATGATATTTGCAAACTTTTCTGAAAATAAAAATAAAGAAAAATGCACTATTCGGGGGTGTGAGCAAATGTTAAATAACTTAATGTTTAGAAGTCATGGGAAAAGAATATTGGGGGCTGAAATTATGTCATTAAAATAAATTTCATTTTGAATGATAGTGAAACTCTGCTTTTTACCACAATTTGAAAATATTGAATTTCAAAAGAATTAAAATATAATAAAAGATTAGACAGATCTTTGACCATTACAAAATGCAAGTTTATTACAGAAGAAAAACATACGAAAAAAGCAAAGATATCATTTGTTGTTAAATGAAATGCGTAATTAGATTGATTGGGTGAATAAGACCATCAAAGTTAGGACGGACCAACAAATTCAATGTTCTTTATCCATATTTAATCAATTCTGTTTGCATTAAATTATTGACTTTTTACCAATGTGACCAAAGCACATCTTATGGCAGGTTGACCTACCCGACATTTTGGTTCCAAGAGAGCTTTGGATTCATCTACGTCGATTTTGCACATAGAAAGTCGAATAATTTCTCCAAGAAAAAACTGAATTAAACTCATTTAGAAAAATCACTGATTTTCGGCGAAGAGAGCTCTGAAACTCTTTTCGTGTACAATAACTTCATGGAAGTGAGTTCAAATATGTGCGTCCTACTGTATAATGTATTTTTTAAACTAAGGCTATAACTGCGCATAGTAAAAGTATAATCTATATGTATAAAATGAATGTATGTTTGTATTTATGTTTGTTCCTTATACAAATCCACAGTTTTCGGCAAATTTTCATCAAACTTGGCATAGAGGTTCTTGATGCACTAGAATTCACATAGGCGAAAAAAAGTGAAATAATAAAAAAAAAAAATCCAAATAGCTCAAAATTCAAACTTTTTGTCTCAAAATGGCCATTTTCGTTCCATTTTGAATGGATAGAGTAATGGAGATAAGCCTTCAAGCATACAAATTGATAAAATTAAACGCATTTAAATATGAGTATTTTCCAACAGAAATTACGATTAACAATGAGTTATCAATTTAAGGCTCTCCTATTTCATTTTAGCATGAAATAAGTTTAAAAAAATTATAATTCATGTTCTAATTTCCTTGGAACATTGGCATAAATATTGTATGATGCAGAAAATTTAGTGGTTCCAACAGATATTTAATTCTAATTTTTGCGAGCATTTTTTGGTTCTCCTATTAGAGGAAATATGCAAGAGACAGATTGATGCAATTTTTATATGCCCATATGGGTAGAATTCATTCAAATGCGTTGCATAGTCCTAATTCATACTGTAGCTTTTTCATACAGGACGTAATATACTGCATTAATTTAATAACTAATGGGAATAAATTTGAACATTTATAGCAACTTCTGCGATTTTTTCCAATTTGCCACTCTACTTTTACTTTACTTTCAGGCAAAAAACAATTGAACAGCAAGGAACCAAATTTGAAAATCACCGCTTTATGAATATAAGCCACTGGAAATAAAAACTTGTGACGACGGTGATTTTGGTGAGAAAACAAGCTTCCAGATACCACCCGCACACAGACATATATGTCATCCCGCATGGGGTTCGACAACCGTGCTCTAAAGTGAAGGCATCCGAAGACAAGATGAACGACACGAAATCACGCGAACACTTAATCTTGGATAGAAAATTTCGTGAAAAAGTATAATTCCCCGACACTCGACTTTACTTCTACCGGATTTTGGGGCGGCGAAAGGGCCTAAAATGACCATCACGGCGGCGATCAATTAATGGTCTCTGCACAGAGCCTCAGCGACGTTCTAAAGCAAAAATGGCCAAAATGGCTGCGAAATTAGTACCCTCGGCATACGCCTGCCATTTATGTCTTTATTTACTTTCGATGGTCATTTTCTTTTTGACGAAGGAAGCACTTACTGATTAAGACCTTATGCGGTGACATTTTGGGCTGCAGTGTGAATATTATGCAGCTCCGCGAAAAGATGAAAATATAATCTCCATATATTATTTCTCTAAGCCGAATCCTATACCCGGTCGAAACTCGCTCATTTCTTTATCGAATTGCAAGAAAATTTATGATTTTGAAGCTTATCCCGCGGGCTATTGACGAAAATTAGACCCACCCTCTAAAAAGTGTCGGTTCGTTTTTTATTCGAACTTCAATTTTTGGGCACAAAATTGACTCTATCTAGCGAAATAATTGTCGTATCGTCTCCATTTTGATTTCATTCGAAAGATTAAAAAAAATGCGTTCTTTAGAACGTTTCTCCGCTAGCGCCGCGTAACGAGAATCTCGAAAATCCACGTTTAAGCGACTTATAAGCGATTGAAGTTTGAAAAAGTTAAATTTTTTGCTCAACTGTTAAAATCGTTTACCATTGTTGTTCAAATCAATTTTAAATGCGACATTTAAGCCAAGGCTTAGCTCGGTAAACCTTAATTGTAACTTTTATTGTTTCAAAATACTATGGTAGTTTTGCGATAACGTTAGTATTTAGTTTAGTGGTAGCCTTGGGTATTTGATTTTAATATAGGGTATCACTTTTGTAGTAGTTGTAAAAGTGAACGTGTCTTTGATCTCTTTGAAAAGTTGTCAGAACGACGGCAGTAGATGGCGATGTTGTGCAAATGAAGCCAATAAAAATTGTCGTATTAAATTTTAAGTTTAGAGTTTTTTTTTTTTTTTTTTTTTTGCGGAATTCCGCACGGGTCACCTAGTTTAAAAATAGTACTGTTACAAATTTTGTAAATACAGTCGAACCTGTTTATCTGGAAAACCTCTTTATGTCGAAAATTCTGAATTTCCCTGCTTTTGCACAATAAATTTAATGCTTTTTCTCATGTTTATCTCGAATGATTTGTCCCGAAAACCTCTATATCTCGAATTTTGACGACCCTCATTTTTGAATTTCATCTCCAGCCACCTTTATCAACGGTATAACTTGGAGACAAAAATCATCTTTTGCACAATCATTCATGTTCGTACTTAAAGGTATGCATTAACTTGCTACCGATATAGGCATCACAATTAGTAACAAGAAGTACTGTCAAGAACTAAACGAGCCTACTTTCCCGTACATCGACATCGGCATTCTCGCATCTGATCATTATTCTCTTGATTATCTGAGACTGAAAATTATGTCAAACATACCTTTTTAGCACTTAGAGCTGATTTCGAAAAGCAAAATATACCCCTCTCATCAGATGAAATAGACACGTAAAAAGTAATTAACGAATAAATAAAGTTTTGTCGCACCTTTTAAAGAGTGTAACTGTTACAGTTCTTCCGTAGAAAAAATCCTCCATCGTTTACAAAATAATAATAATAATAAAATAAATAAATAAATAAATAAAAGTACAAAGAGCATCACAACACATTTTATCAAAAAAAAAAGGAAAAAAAAACTCGTCCGTTAATAAAATGTCTCGAATTTCACTTTTAATCCGTTGCCAGTTGTTAAATACATATAAAGAATAACATGTTCTCGTGAATGAAAAAATTTGTTACAAAAAAAATCGTCTGCCAAGAAAAAAAATAATAATAATAAATAAAATAAAACAATTGAATAAATAAACAAAAAATCGTCTGCACAGTCAGTCATTTTTTTTTCTGAGCCTGCATTTCCGCCATATTTGCGGAGTCGGAGTCGGAATCAGAGTCCTCACAGAAGATTACTCAGAAAAGTACTTTACAAACATTATTTATCAAAACCATTTTCTTACAAAGTTAGTTTGAAGGAAATCCGACTTTAAGTTCAGGATCAACATTCAACTTAAATTCCCCGTAGACGCTAATGTTAATTTTTTTTTCTGAACGGTTCAATATTGAACGAAAAATGGTTCAAATCAAAAAGCGAAATATGGGAATGTATGGGAAAGCCTCTCCGAGATCTTACAAACAAAAAAAAGTTTATTCCATTCGGACGGTTCACTCAAAAGTTATTAGGTGGGGAAAGGTTGCTTGAACGGTTCAATGTTGAACGAAAAAATGCTCAAATGGAAAATTTAAGTACGGTAATGAAGTATCCTTGCTGAGATCCTTCGAACAAAAAAAAAAAAAAAATATTTAAATCGGACTGTTCACTCAAAAGTTATTAGGGGTGACAGCTTGATTGAGCGGTTCAATGTTGAACGAAAAATTGTTCAAATCGGAAATGTAAATACGGGAATGAAGTATCCTTGATAAGATCTTTCGAACAAAAAAAAGTTTGTTCAAATCGGATTGTTCACTCAAAAGTTAGCATCGCGGGACAGGTTGTTTGAACGGTTCAAAGTTGAACCAAAAATTGTTCAAATCGAAAAATCAAATATAGGAATGAGCTGTACTCGCCGAGATCTTTCCAACAAAAAACAGTTTATTCCATTCGGACGGTTCACTCAAAAGTTATTAGGTGGAGAAAGGTTGCTTAAACGGTTCAATGTTGAACCAAAAAAGTTCAAATTGAAAATTTAAATACGGTAATAAAGTATCCTTGCCGAGATGCTTCGAACAAAAAAAAGCTTGTTTAAATCGGACTGTTCATTCAAAAGTTATTATGGGTGACAGCTTGTTTGAACGGTTCAAAGTTGAACCAAAAATTGTTCAAATCGAAAAATCAAATATAGGAATGAGCTGTACTCGCCGAGATCTTTCCAACAAAAAAAGTTTGTCCAAATCGGAATGTTCATTCAAAAGTTATTAGGAGGGGGGCAGACAGACCGACAAACTGATGGACCGACACACAAATTCCCCATCTCAATACCCTACTTTCAAATTTTTAATTTTTCGATATTCATTTTACCTTTTTATTTTTTTAACTTGGCGATATTTTTTGGACTTGGCGATATTTTTTAGATGCATTAACCTACTTCTAATACTTTTTTCGTCTTACTTTTAGTTTTAACGGGAAAGTAGGCTAAAAAGTGGACTCACAACCAGAGGCGGACTGGCCGTAGAGGCCACCTGCCCGCGGGCAGGTGCGCCCTCCGGCCTGTGCGCCTTTGCGCCCTCAAAACGTGTGCGCCTTAGGGTTTTTTTTTTAAATTTTAAAGGTTTGAAAGCAACCCCTAACAGTTTGAGCAGCCCCCCTCCCCCCCCCACTGCCAGTGTGCCTTCAACTTTAGTAAATTACTTATTTTTTACTTTTTCCCGTTTGGAACATGTAAAAAGTAGTCAATAAGCGTTATCAGAAGGCAGTTCTTATTGTACCCCAGAAGTGATAGGTGGTCTTTAAGGGGGACCTCATCCAAAGTTAGCGCCCCCCGGTCTGTGCGTCCTTGCGCCGTGATGAACAAAGCCCCCCCCCCCCCCTTTTTTAAAAATCTTTACGTTCGAAGCACGGAAAGCAATCTATAAAAGATTGAAGAAAATGGTTATACTCAATAATGTACCTGTTATAATTAACTTTTATTTATTGTATCACAGACGTGATAGGTTGTCGGAAAGGGGGATCTTTGCCAAAAAAAAAAATACAGCGCCTTCCAGGTTGTACGCCCTTGCGCCCTCGAACCTGTGCGCCTTCGTTTTTTTCCACCTTACTTTCGGAGGGTATGAAACAAGGCAGTACAGTCGGAGGGGAGGGGGGGGGGTCTTAATCCAAAGTGAGCACCCTCCGGCCTATGTATCATTGCACCCTCGAATCTAGTTGACTTGGGTGCCCTCCCCCCCCCCTTCTTTTAATTCGAAGCGAATGAAACAGTCTATAAAAGTTTGCTGCAGGAGATTATAATTAATAATGTGCTATAATTCACTTTAATTCATTGCCCCCCACCCGCCCCCAGAGGTGATAGGTAGTCTGGAAGGTGGACCTTTAACCAAAAAAAAAAAAAAACATCTTCCTCTGGGCTATGCGTCTTTGCGCCTTCAAACCTGTGCTCCTTTAGTGTTTTTTTTTTTTCTTTTTTTTTTAATTTTTTACTCGAAGCGCGTGTTTTTACTCGCAGCGCGTGAAGTACTTCATAAAAGTTTCAGAACTAGGTTCAAATGAATAGCGTAAAAAGTAAACTTTGAATTCATAGCCCCTTAAAAGGGATATGTAGTATGGTCTTAAACCAAAGCGAGCGCTCTTATTTTTGTGCGTTTTCCTCTCTCTTTTGTGTGTGTGTGTCAAGTCAACGTGTCAATATACCTTGACTGAGGTTACGAACTCATGTGTGGTGATATTGGTTAGAGAAATCGGTTGTCAAAAGATTCTTCAGACAGGTATTTTTATGATGTCAGAAAGCTGCATGAGTAAGCAATTGAATTGTATTGCACTGAAAAACGTGTACTACCGACAAAAATGTTTAGTTTTGCCTAAAATAAAATTAAATAATGATTTACTGAATATTGTGTTAGTTGATTGACTGGCTCCTTCCTATTTTCATGAGCATTTTAATAGTAAGCGGATCATCAAAACAGCAGTAAGTAAGTAAAAATACAGCAGATAATACCCTTAAACCGCTGAATCTATATATACGCTCACCATAATTCTTTATAAATCGCACAACTTTTCGAAGATAAACAATAAAGTGAAAAAAACAATTTCTGTATTTTAAGCACAACAGTTAATATGTAACCATTTAATGCAGGATGAAACTCTGTTATGAAGCCCATATATTTGTGAATAATGGTTAAAATTGTATTTTATTTAAATCTATATACGTGTTCTATCGTGCGCATTATAACGATCTTTTATTGTTTTACAAAATCGGTTTTAACACAATGAAGAGGGCTCGCGAATTATGAATTTTTTTTTTTTTTTTAACTTCCAAATTCACATGACTTATCTGACTAATGAGAGATTTGTTTGGAAAGTACTAGCAATGGTTTTGGAGGGTTGAACTCATAACAGTTAGGTCAGATTCTTAATTTGTTTAAGAATACAGAATCTAGAATTTTTAAAAGCGTTTGAGACAGAAATCACAGTAAGTAATGCAATTTTTGTTAAGCAGCAGAGGACAAAGAAATTGTAGCTAAAGAAGTAACTTTAATTTTTTAATGAAAATAAACGCGTTTAAAATAGAGCGAGATGTATTACTGTGAACAGAAAGTTTTATTTATTGGTGTATTATTTTAAAGGATTTCATCTTTTTAGCCTTAAATCAATTTAATAAAGATTATTTTATCCAGATTTTGCTTTATTATTATCTACGCTTTATTGGAGACCCTGCATGAGAGTAAGTAAAACATTTCAGAATGTAACACTAGGGTGGTCACAAGTAACATGGGGAAATTTTTTTTTCAACTAATCTTTTGCGGCACCCCCCTAAAATATGCCAATGGGCTAGAAAATGAGATTTGCAAAGTTTTAGCTTAATCGGATAATATTAACACGTGCCGCAAAGAGGGTAGTTAAGAAAAACAGCGATTTTTAGCCAAAAATTGTAGTTTTTACTCTGTAAAACCAAAAATACTGATCCTAGAAGCTTTATTTTGGTCTCATTATGTAGGAAATTTTATTTTCTTTAAGTCTAATCTTATTTAAAGTTTCGGAAAAAATGATTAAATATTTTTCAGAATTTTTTCACAAGTCAGGCTGCAACGCAAATCCTCGAAATTGCAAGTAACATGGGGAATTTTTTTTTTAAACTAATCTTTTGAGACACCCCCCCTAAAATGTGCCAATAGACTAGAAAATGAGATTTGAAAAGTTTTAGCTTAATCGGATAATATTAACACGTGCCTCAAAGTGGGTAAAGTTACGAAAAACTGCGATTTTTAGCCAAAAATTGTAGTTTTTCCCATGTAAAACCAAAACTATTCATCTTAGAAGCTTTATTTTGGTCTCATTTTGTAGGAAATTTCATTCTCATTAAGTGCTAAAGAGTATTAAAATGATGTTATATAATTTAACAGTATAAGTATAAAGGTGCATTAGCTTTTGTTGTCATTTTAACTCCTTGCTTTCCGTCTTAACCCCTTAATTCCTCTATTTTAACACAGAAATTTGTTTCATTTATTTCTAAAGTACCGCGAAAATACCCCTTTTTTAATTGACAAAGTAAATCCAACAATAAGCAAATAAATGTAATTGAATATTGTAATGCTTTTAGGTTTTTGCATGAAACTTTCTTATTTTTGATATACTCTACGATTTAACCTGAAAAATGCCAAATAAATACTTTGGACATGATAGCAAAAATGAATGGGATAGCACTTAATGAGAATGAAATTTCCTACAAAATGAGACCAAAATAAAGTTTCGAAGATGAATAGTTTTGGTTTTACAGAGTAAAAACTACAATTTTTGGCTAAAAAACGCTGTTTTTCTTAACTTTACCCTCTTTGCGGCACGTGTTAATATTATCCGATTAAGCTAAAACTTTGCAAATCTCATTTTCTAGCCCATTGGTACATTTTAGGGGGGTGCCGCAAAAGAAATTCGAAAATTGATTTTTTGTGACCACCCTAATGTAACACGCTCGTAAAAAATATAACTTTCATTGAGAAATGAGAGGAATAAACATCGTCATTGTATATTACTATCTGTTTTCTCAGGCATTGCACGGTCTACCGTGAAAATAAAAGTTTTGCCAAAAGACGCATGTTCACCAATCAGGCTCAAATAAAAGAAAAAATTGTGTACAATTTCACGCCAAAGTGAAGGGATAGCTATTTCAAAATTTAAATATAGACCGTATCTGATTTTTTTAAACACACCTATCTCCCCCTCCATATGAAATTTCTGAGTACTGAAGAACCTTTGTGACAAATTTGGCAAAGATCCGATGGAAACTTATTGTTGTTATTTCCCCAATATAATCCTACGAAACTGGCTAACCAGGCAGTATGACTCAAAATTTAAATTAGACCTCTTTGGATTTTTTTGAGTTCCGATGTTCCGAAAATCTTCAATGTGAATTTCTGAGCAGCTAAGGACTTTAGTACGAAATTTGGTAAAGATCCGGCGCAAACTGTGGATTTGTATAAGAAGCATACTCACCCACACCCAAATATTCACACCCATTTATTATGCAGGTTTAACTTATAATTTAACTACGGTATACTCCCAATTATCCGCGCAATTGGGTGGCACGGGTATCGCGGATAACGAAAAAAGGCTAAAAATAAGTGATAAAAAGAAGATAAAAATTGTGTTTTGCTTAAAATTAATCGTATTGTGTATAAAAAGTGTTACAAACAATGAAGATAGGAACAGGATTACACATTTGTGTTGCAAGTTCTGAAGCACATACAATCTATAAAGGAATAGTAGTGCGACAAAGCACTCTTCTGTAACATATATTATACCAAACTTAATTTTGCTGTAAAAAAAAAAAAAAAAAAAAGAGACTCTTGCGGATAATTGCCGTAGAAAATGTATGTGTGTGTGGGGGGGGGGGGTGCTATTTTGCAGTGCGCCCTTTGAAGGTTTGGGTTGGCGCCCTCATGGGGGAGCCAGTCCGCCCCTGCTCACAACGTGTCGTACAGTGAAATATTCAACAATATCAATGCAAAACAATCTATTAAGTACTTGACTTAGTTCCATTTGCTTATTTTTGTAAATCTACTTATATTAAAAACTGAGTATCTTTCTAACTATCTTTCTTTCTTTCTATCTATGTCACGCTTCTTTCTCCTAAACGCCAATGAACTGAAAGTCGAACCAGGTACCGATAGATAGGTAATTTTTCAGGCTTCATTAGTTTCAATTTATATAATTATACGATTTTAATTAGCGAAGATATCAATTAATAAGTAGTCAAGTTTAAAGCGATTAAGCCTAATAAATGATTAAATATGAAATCCATTGTTGCAAAACGTGGTTGCTATGAAACAGTAATAACAATGATAATGAGAATTTTGAATGAAGGCTTAACTAAATCAAACACGAAACTCATAAGCGGGCCACTTACGAAGTATTTTTATCGCTAGCTACCGTAAAGTCTGTTACTTGGACAACAAGGAGGTTACTTGAGCCACAGTTAACTGATAAAATCTGGTTGGTACTAGCTTAGAGACTGCAGAGTGCTTCTACCAGAGGAGAAACGAGGAACTACGTGCAAGTCTTCAACTAATAAGTACCAAACCTAGATTTTATCATTTTACTGTAATGGCTCAAGTAACCCCTCGGGTCCAAGTAACCGACTTTACGGTACTGTAATATCTTGAAACATTCATTTTGAAAAGTCATCTACTATATTAAAAACCGAGTATCTATGTCTGCTTCTTTCCCTTGAATGAGCAGAACTTGCTGTAACTTTCCTTACCATTTTGAAGGCGCGAAGCATCTCAATCATTCGACTGATTTTTTTTGATGCAGGAAAAAAGTGAAAGCGTGAAGCGCCTGTTAGCGAGCCGCCTTGGCGGCGAGTATTTTTTTGAAACATTCTTTACTACTTTAAAGGCGCGATGCGCCCGTGCAACGCCGGGCCACGCAGCTAGTTGCTTGGGCATTAGTGGGCCACGTACGTAGTATGTCTTAAAATCTTATGAAAATTGAATTATATCAAATAATATCACATAAGAATGAGGTAAAAGTTGGGTGGCGGGGGGACATTATGCATCAACATGCTGCAGGAAGCTAATCTAACTGCCCTGGCAGCTAGTTTTATCATAACCTCTGTATCTCGAAATCTCCATATCTCGAATTTTTCTTCTGTCCCGTGAAATTCGAGATAAAACAGGTTTGCCTGCAGTTGTTATTTTTATGTTCCTATGCGTTTAATTTATTGCAATCTTGGCAAATTTGACATTTGCTCCATTCGTTTTCATTCAAAATTAACTTACTTTTGGCAGTTTTATGTTGTTTTCCCCGTTTCGGAGCAGTTTTGACAAAGGAGCTTATGAGCGTGACATGAAATATGCGAACTATCGTCTCGTTGGCTTCGTTTATAGCGACTGATTTTTGACGTCATATTTTGCGAGAAACCAGCAAGTATTACAAAATTTGGTGACATTTCGAACTTAAAAGATAACTCTAGAATTTGCTGAAATATTGTCGTGTTTTCTCTCCTCTAAGACATAAATAGATCTGTGATCTTTATACGGTAGATTCAAGATTTTGAGTGAACTTATAGAAGGATGAAATACCATTTTTCCTGATTTTGACCGAAATTTTGCTCACAATAGATTAACTCTATATGGCATCAATACAATGCATTCGGCACAACCATCTTTAAAGAATAGTTTATCTATACCAGGGGTGCCCACAGGTGGGAATTATAGCGTAAGTTGCGCCATCAAAAAATAAAAAAAAAAATTTTGGGGGGGGGGGGAGGGGATTTTTTAAACTAGTTTGTTTTTTTTTTTAAATTTATTTATTAAGTATTTTTTTAATTTAAATTAGAAACTGATTTTTTTAAATTTAAATTACTTATAAATTTATTTTTTTACTTTAAATTATTTATTTATTATTATTTATTTATTTATTATTTTTTTTTTTTTTTGTGTGTGTGTGTGTGTGTGTGTGCTTGGAGTGTCTGGAAGAGATAAAAGCGATTCTATTCTGCGCATAAGTAGTACTTTTAAAAAATTAATAACATGTAAAAAAATAATAGTTATAATTAAAAAAAAGAAACAAATAATATTAAAAAAATAAATAAAAAAGAGGGGTAAAAATAAAAAGCACAAGAGGGTTGTGAAAAGTTTTTTTTTTGGGGGGGGGTGGATTTGCGCCATTGACCTTAGGGGGATGGGCACCCCTGATCAAAACAAAAATATCCTGAATTGTAAAGAGGCATTTTTAAGATTTCTCACTCCGTTTAAAATTTGAAAGCAATAACAAAGAAAGTAGACTCTAGTTGAGGATCCTTGTGCTACATATTCTTATTTATTTATTTATTTATTTATTTATTTATTAGGGATAAGCGTTCCTTGTGGAATAGAGATCTACATAAGACGAGGGTTAATATTCTTCGTAGCGTTTGCACACTGGTCTGTAATCGTGACACAGTAAAGAAAACAATAATAGACGCGATATCATGGATTACAGCATATATGCTATCAAATTACCTACCTATTCGCTCTCCTTATGAGTCTTAGTCGGGGTCATCCTTGACAGAACTCTAGGTTTTAACACTTCTGGCCAATCCTAACCAGGTTTCGACAAAGCGGGCCCCGCCCGAAAAAACCCGTCCGGGTTTGTTCGGCGGGCCCAGTTGAAAAAACTCACTATGTAGGTATAGTGTTTTTTTTTTTCAAAATTCTGTACCTCAGAACCAGACTAACGTAAGTCCATTTTCGTCATTTTTCAGTAGAGGGGAAAAACGATTGTCAAATACATGCAAAGGATGGGACTCGCGCTCTTTTCACGCTGCTAAATAATTGTGAAGGAATTTCATTTATAGAATACTGTTTTGATGAGTCGATGTGGAATAAGATTCTACATACAATGGAGCAAAAAAGTGAAAATAGCCATTTTTGAACTTACGTCGTTCTGGTTCTGAGGTACAGAATTTACTGCTTATTGAAAACCTTTATTTTAGAAACAAACTAAAAATAAAGAATTTTTTGATGAATACTAAGCCTAGAAACTGGTATTGATCAATTTAGTTTGTAACAATATTTAATCTTGACCAGTACCTGTTCCAGAAATTCCCAACTTCCTTTCCTGAAAACTTATTACGCATTAGAAATAAAACTACACCGGAATTTCGCACTATGTTGTTTTTAATTCTTAGAGATTAAGATAAGCAATAATTATTATAATTTATAAATAATTCAGTTCCAATATCAATTTAAAATCTAATATCAATATCAAAAATTCCATGTTACAAAGCTGTTTCCAAGTTTGCAGAGTAAGAATTCCCCTTTTAGAACTCGGGTTTTAGATCAAAAACCCAGGTGGGCTGGGCTTTTTTTAAAAAAAGAACCGGAGTTTTTTCAAATCCTGATCCTAACCCGAAAAGTTAAGTCCACATAACGAATGTTATGACTGATTCCACCCCCCCCCCTTCTACAAACGGTAAATTCAGCTAGTGGATGGCGAGAACTAGCAAATTTAACTTGTTAAATTTTATCAATTTGAATTTTTTCAGAGCACGAAAGATGTACACGTATAAGTGTATTATCGTTGGAAAAAAAAGTTTTTGCATAAGGACAAAAATAAAGAAATAAGTTTAAATATGGAACACTTTTTTTTATAATTTTTTTTTAATAGTTCAAAGCCTTAGAAAAGCAAACATCTCCAACCCTTAACTTCCCACTGTTGCATTTCTGCAACATATGATTTATTTTAATTTAAAACTAATTTTTTTAAAAAAATTACATACAAATCAGTTATCTACTTATATTAAAAACTGAGTATCTTTCTATCTTTCCTTCTATCTTTCTATGTCACGCTTCTTTCTCCTGAACGCCAACGAACTGAAAGTCGAACCAGGTACCGATAGATAGGTAATTTTCCCAGCTTCATTAGTTTCAATCTATATAATTATACGACTTTAATTAACGAAGATATCAATTAATAAGTAGTCAAATTTAAAGCGATTAAGTCTCATAAATGATTAAATATGAAATCGATTGTTGAAACGTAGTTGCTATGAAACAGTGATAACAATGATAATGAGAATTTTGAATAAAGGCTTAACTAAATCAAGCACGAAACTCATCAGCGGGCCACTTACATAGTATTTTTATCGCTAGCTACTTGTAATATTTTGAAACATTCATTTGTTGAAAAGCCATCTACTTATATTAAAAACTGAGTATCTATGTCTGCTTTATTCCTTTGAGCGAGCTGAACTTACTAAAACTTTCCTCACCATCTTGAAGACGCGAAGCATCTCAATAATTCGAATGATTTTTTTACATAGGAAAAAAGTAAAAGCGTGAAGCGCCTGTTAGCGAGCCGCCTTGGCGGGGAGTAGTTTTTTGACATTTTCCTCACTACTTTCAGGGCAAGAAGTGCCCGTGCAACGCCGGGCCACGTGCGTGGTATGTCTTGAAATCGAATGAACATTAAATTATATCAAATAATATAACCTCAGAATGAGGTAAAAGTTAGAGAAGGGGAACGTTATGCATCAACATGCCGCAGGAAGCTAATCTAGCTGCCCTGGCAGCTAGTCTGATTAAAAAAAAAGATTATTGCAACGAAATACATGCTAATTTTGTCACTAGTTGACAGCACATTTTCCCCAGAAATCACAATAATTATAAAAATATATGATGCTTCAGAACTGTGTCTTTACTATAAAAAGAATACATTATATTTTATGCTTCCTCTTGTTTATTGAAGATATAAATTACCAGGTAAGAAATTTGAACATTTTACATTCATTTAAAATTAATTTTAATTTTCTATTGGAAAATGTTTTTAAGATATTTGATGTTATTTATACGTTGCCGCAAACAAAAAAATGACTGAAATTCAATTTAAAACTGCTTTTTTTTTTTTTTAAATATTTTTCGTCTTTATTATTACGTGAGAACTAACTGATATAATTTTTTCATAGAAATTTAAAAAATTGCGAAGTTAAGGGTTAAAGTTCGTATGCACAAAAATTATTCATTAATAATTGTAGTATTGCAAATATTGTTTAAAAAACACGTCCAAAAATAAAGTCTACAAAAGTATTTAACGAGGCTAGTCCACCATTAATTACCAACAATTATGAAAACAAAAGCATAATTAAATATTACCATAGTAAAAACTGAATGAATAAAAAGGGAAAAGAGCATTTAGTGTGTGGGAAAAATTTATGGTTTATTTATGACCTAAAATTTCTCTATAAATTTTCTTTCTAAATTATATGAGTTTTCTGGTTTTCTTTGAACATATTGTTTAGTTAGTCTTTGTCTGTATTATTATTTCTTGTGTTAGTAAAAAAATCTGTCAAGTTTTTTATTTATTCATTTAGTATATTTTTGGAAGACGTTAAGATTTTTATTTTTCCTTCGCAATCTTTGTCAAAGGCGAGTTTTGTTTGAATCAGTATATTGCTTTATGATGTTATGAATTAGCTATTATTCGCCAATTTTTAAATGATGATAAACCGTTCGTAATCAATGTTCGAACTATACTTGATTCGTTAGCAGTCAATTGTATATAATATATTTTTGTACAATAGTTCGAAGAAATTAAAGGTAAATTTGACCTAAACTTGTCAACAATTACCTTACATTGGTAGCTAACATTCCAATGGGACCTATATTAATGGTTGTAGAATTCATAGAGAACTTGATTTGCAAATAAAAATTCTTTATTTTAGACAAATAATACCTAATATTTGTCTCATACGAGGTTAGGTTTTTGATAGTATACTTGTACTTCTATAATATCTCTAAGCATTGAGGGGCTTGATGCAAAAAGTCGACTCTAAATTTCAATTTTCAAAAAGCCCGCATTAAAGCGTAAAACAGCAAAATCGCAATTTAAAAATGTTTAATCTTTGTGTAACTTTCCTAGTGTAACTAATGAGAAGCATACAAGAGGAGTTATTCATTAAAAACATGAACAAATGTTTTAAACTCTAACGTAGGCCTTTTGAAAGTCTTAAAATTGGAGTTTTTTTTTTTTTTGGAGCAAGCTCTTCAATTGCAAAAAAAAAAAAGTAAAAATACCATGCATTATTCTTTTCGAATACTAGTTTTAGGTATTAGTTAGTAAACTATACCGGATCATCTTTTGAAGTTTAAAATAGAACTCATGCCGACCAATGTAATATTTCATTTAAGTTAAAGCAAGACCCTCAAAAGGCATGCCAATAATTCAGCATTATGAATTGGTGGTTTAAATCTTGAAAACTGAACCTGGTGAACAAAAAACGGGTGATAACTCTAAAAATGACAAAGTTCACTTTCTCCACTTCCTTACTTAAACAAAATAACGCATTTATGATTATGCATTTGTTCCAACAAGTTTTGTGACAAGTTCTGACCCTGAAATTATGCAGTGTTGAGTGTTGATATTCAGAAATGCATTAGTGTGTAGAAAGGAGCAGGTACCTGTGTTGGTATTCATAGCTGCTAAGGGAGCGTGAAATCTTTCTTAAATTTTAATCTTTGATCTCGAAATTTGGAGCTCATTAAAAAGCACTTAAGGGGATTCGACTCACAAAGGGGATCTTGAATTTGAATGGTAGCATACTTCGTTTCGCTTCCTTTTATTTCTTGATATTTCTACAAGAGCAAAATCAATCTTGTTTAAAACCGCCTTTGTGTATTAACCGCGTAAATAATTTCAGCCAGCAGAACACAACTTCACTGTAACTTTCGCTGTTTACATCGTTTTTTCCAAACGCAAATTATGTTTGGGAAGCTGGTTAGCTTTATGTATAAAAGCAATAAAATAAAGACATTTTTGCTAGTCATTTCCTTGATAAGCACTGTTTTAAAAAGTATTTGTACAGTTCTAAGAAGAATTAATCTTTTTGAAGGATGGTTTCAACTTAGCATTATTTTTAAGTATTTTTAGCGTATGTAGTGTATTTCATTCAGTGATTCAAACACCTTAAGTTTTTTTTTTTCATTCAAAAATCTTCCCACTTTTCTGCGGTTTTGTTTCATGAGGGGAACCGGAAAGTAATGTCGTTTTTTGCTTTTTTCAAACAAATCAATAGTTAAAAGTTTTTATTTTAAATCAACGATGTTATTATCCAGTTATAAAGAGCCTTTTGCCATTTAGTAGTAGATAGATTTTTCCTTTTTTTAAAATTGATTTTTGGTGCAAAAATCTTGAAAGGGCATCTTGAATACAAGACAAATTTTTTAGGTTGTTTTTTTCATATATAAATCATTATAAAAGGAAACCAGGTGGTGCAATGTCAGGTGAGTATTATGGGTCAAGCAGTCAGATTTTCTCTTCTTCCGATTGCTAAAACACTTTCCATTGCACAAAAACTTGAAAATTCGGCTTGTATCCAAGATGGCATTTCAAGATCTTTTGCTCCAAAAACCATTTTTTTTTTTTGAAAAAAAAAAATATATCCGGGATTTAAAATCACTACTAGATAGCAAAAGGCCCTTAATAAATAAGATAATTACATAGTGATTTAAAATAAAAACTTTTAATTATTGATTTTTTTAAACGACATTACTTTCCGGTTAGCCTATATATTGACGTTTTTTTATTTTATTTTATTTTATTTTATTTATTTTTTAACGATCTGTTTTATCTAAATTACATTGCTAGCCAGTTTAACTTGCTTCTCAAACTCCCGGGTCTGATAAATAAGGGTTAGATCAGCTACCATTCGCCCCCTTTCCGTTGATTTTGTTATCTTTGGATTCATTTCACATCTCAAGATGTTTTTAGTAGCGTAGCGCAAGATATTTACATATTGTTTGGTTTTCTGCTTTTATTATTATCATCGATTTCTATTTTTAATTACCAACACAGTTTTTTTATAATTGTTTCTTCATAACTAAGTTCCAGAACGCCTATATAAATTAGCATTAATATAGTCAAGGTTTCCAAATAATAAATATTTCCTAGCAGTAAGCTAAACCGAAAGTACAGGATTCTATGTTTAATTAATTAACTATCAAGAAATTAAGTGCGGTTGTAAATGTCCCATATTAATTAAATATATGATCAGACATCATATTTTTCTAACTTTCGAACAGGTTCGAATTGTTTTTCGTACAAACAGAAAAACTGTTTGAATTAATAAAACCAGAGTTTTTTCTTACACAACACAGCTAATGAATATCGCTCAGCGCCATGAAATAATATAAGAAATTGAAAATAAATAGAAAAAATTAATGTCGAAGTATTATGACGTTGAAGAATGTAATGAAATTAATTAATTACGAAATGCCTTATAATTTGGTTAAAGAGTGCAGGAGAGCTTTTTTTTTTAACTAATTTTTTACACTAATTCTTTACGAAACAAAATAAGTAATTTAGTCTGTTTCACTAGTGAAGGATGTCGTTAGTTGCTTTAAAAAAAATAATTTGTTTTCTGAATACAATTGAGCTTCGATAATTGAAGGGGCAAGTAGATAAAGGTGATATGTGACAATTTTAGAAAAAAATACTTTTTACCATAGATAAAGGTGTTAAGGTAATTTTTTTTTTTTTTTGAAGCTTTTTCTAGAAATTAAAAAAATCACATATCGCCTTTGTTCCCTTACACCTTCAATTGCGTTTGTGAGTTAACACAATTGAACGCACACTAAATTGAATGTGTAAATTGGCGAAATTCAAAAGTCACATATCACCTTTAACCACTTGCCTCTTCATTTCGAACACGCTTAAGAAGAATTACTGTTAAAACGAACTGCATTTCCGATCACTGTCTTTTAGTACGTTTAGTAGAAAATGTACTTCGGAGAAGACACGGTTAAGACGAACTGGCTTTAAAGGTTCTTTGGAGTTCGTTTTGACGAGGTTTGGAGAGTTTCTTTTATTGCTCACTTTTAAAATATTCTGCAAATTATAAAAATTACAGCAATATTGATGAGAAGAATTATTTTTTTTTTAATGAATCAAACTTCCTGTCAAGTTTCAAACATTTACCAACATTTTGACTGAAAAATATACATACATAACTCAAATTCTTCTTCTTATTATTTTTTTTTGAATTTCAATGCAGAAGGCATAACATAGAAACAGATAAAACAACAAAAAGTTGCGGGAATTAAAAAAGAATTGAAATTAAACTTAAATGGGGGGGGGGGGGGGGGAGTAACAAATTAAAGTGCGTTCGCAGCAATCTTCAAGCTACACGTGCTCCCAGGGTGGTGCTAAATGAGTAACAGCGGTGCAGCCTGAGTTTCAGTTTCGTTTTTCTATGCAATTATTCTTAAATAATAACAATAAACTAATCAATATTTTTTTCTAAAGATACAAGTAAATCATTAATAAAATGCACATCTCAAAAATGAAATCTTTGATGTACTTATCTTCATGAAAGTCGATCATAGCCAAAATTAATGGAAGGTATAACTCTTGTATTATGTTCATCAGTCAATGGAATACTACCCACAAGCAGAATGTGTTAACAGAACCGTTTTTATCCTTGCTGAAAGAAACAATTTATCAAAAGAAAGGGAAGATAGAACGAATACGCGATGCCCCTGCATTTGTGGCTTAGAGCCAAGATATTTCAATCACAACTTTTGATCCATGCCTGATAAAAGCTTTAACAAAAGTAAGCTATGCCACAAGTGTGTTTGCGAACTTCTATTCCATGGGGAAGTGTATGTTAACACGCTGAAGTGACCAGGCCTGATTTAGGTTGAAGGCATTAGGGGCACGCGCCTCCATCTTACAGATAAAAGGGATTTCAAACAAATCATATTTTTAAAGAAAAAAGTAGTATCAGTATTGCTCAAACTCTGTTTAGAACATAATAGGAAAAAAAACAAAATGTTTGCTTCATTTTCGACAAATAATGTAATGAAATTTTGTGTGAATTTTACATTGATACGTAATACATTCCTGGCATATATCAATGCTCATAAGTTAAAGATCAAAGAGAAGTGGACGTCATTAACCGTTTGGCAAATTTAAAAAAAAAAAAAAATGCGATTGAAAATTTTAGTATCATTGGCCATTCTAGTTGCTACTACGCCTGATCTCAACTGTTTTATCGATTAACGATAATGCAATTAATTGGTAATACTAATGTTTATCTAAACTGATATTTTTTATGATTTTGTTGCATTCAAAAACTGATTTGTGGTTTAGCTTTTTTTCTTTACAAAAATTCGGACTGGATTTTCCTACTTCCTGTCTCAAGAAGGCTCAAAAGAATTTCCATTATAAAAGCGCCTCTTATAAACCCCTCTTACATTGACCAAAGAGCTGGTTCATGGGATGTATTTTCAAACCAAGATCAAAGAAAATTCCCCAAGTTTGTGGAAAAAGAGCGAGATCTAGCAGAAATATCTTCCCTAGTACTTGACTAAACGCTTTACCAGTTGGAAAGATGATTAGTTCAACATTGCATAGAGGTGGTAGTGGGAAATTACAGATTGCAATGTAAACGGGTTCTATGTAAATTGTCTGGTTTAACACTTTGAGCCGGCTGATTGCATCTTCTTTGTAAAGGTTTTTTAAGCAATAGTGGTAAGGATATTTTTTTGTACCCGAAAAGTAATAAGGTTACAGGAATCGCTGGTATTCGAAATGAGGCTTATCGCATAACTTTCTTATAGTTGCACGATAAGCCGTATCGTGCTATAACATGCAAGTTCTTATTTCTAACACAAAATTTCATCCATTTCTTGGCTCACTTGTTTTATAAACTTCATTTGGGGGCCTCGGTGGCGCAGTGTGATAGCGCGGCAATCCCGTAATCCACAGGATATAGGTTCGATTCCCGGGTTCGCCCTAGTTGTAACTTCCTTCTCTGTGCTGTAAATACCTGTCTTCAGGGGCGTCATTTCAAGTTTTTCCAGGGGGGGGGGGCAAAGGGCCAAACGCAATGCAATTTCATCAGAAAACATTAAAAACCACGCCCACTTATATGTTAATACATTGATTTCTCAAAGTCAGGGGGGGGGCAATTACCCCCCCCTGCCCCCCCCCCTAAATGACGGGCCTGCCTGTCTTGTAATATCTGTCATGTTGGACGTGAGTTTGTAAACGGTATCAAGTACACAAAATTGAAATACAATTTAAAAAAAAATCATTTGGTGGTTAATAGAATTTAATTACTAGTGAATTGAACAAGAGTTTCCTTACAATAATTAATGATCATCGCTTCCTCATTTAGCTCAAAAATACTGTGCAAAGCTTGAAGATAATGCTTGAATAGAATTAATAATGATAAAACTTTCCCTTTTCATTTGATCCAACTAAAAATGGTTCGTTGAAATCTTTTCTTTGTTTTAAACGGTAGTATTTTAAAGCCATTTAAGCGACACTATTAAGTTTTGAAAAAATATAACAGTACTAATGTGGCAAAATTCAAAAGAAAGCAAAATTATAGGCTAAATTTGTGGAAGGAAAGGCAAGTTGCAACACCTCACAGAGATCTCAAACACGTTTTAAAAATTGCTTCGTATCTTTTCTGCCGAAAATTTCAGATTTACAATACTTGTAATCAATTAACACATATAAATGGAGAATTCTTGAGCCTGTATAAGCGTATTTTCAACATTGAAAATGGGAAATATGTCTAACAATGTTGTCAAGCATATTTTTACGTCCATATAAAATTTCAGCAGTTTGGAAAAGAGAAAAAAGAGCACTTGGGACATTTAAAATATTACATTTGAATTATTTATATTTAGATTGTTTATAGAAAAAGGCACAGATTTTAAACGGAATAAAATCAAACAAGTAATCTTGTATTCCACCCTCCTGACCCCTAACTTTTTCGTTTTCATTCTTACCAGGACACCGCATTCGACAGTGTTTGAATGAATTTTTTTTTTTTTTTTTCTCAAATAAGTAGCAGTCGAAAAAGAGTAGAACATGTTTCTAGCAGCATTAGTTATTGCCCTCGTGTCCTCGTTATCGAAACAAAGTTTTAAAGTCTCCCGAAAATTTAAAAAAAAAAAAAAAAAACCGCCAGATTTGGCGAGTGTCGGTGAGTAGTGGGAGGAACTTTCACTCCGCTCTGCAAACGGTCGTCCTGCCGTGAAATCGCTTGGTACCTACCTTCAATTTCGCGTCAAGTTTTTTAATTCGACGCTTTTCTTAATATTTCAGCAGATTTGAACACTAGAAACAGGGAGGTGAGAAAATATATTTTTTGCTTCAAAAAAAAAAAAAAAAAATCATTATGCTCTTTTGTTTGCTGCCATATTAAAATAAATTTCATTATTGAACTAATTGTTCGATTCTGCCGTTACAAGTATAAAATTTATCGCTACAATAATCACAAAAAAAAAAAAAAAAAAAAATTCAAAATAAATTTTACGTTTAGAAAACTCTTACAGCATTTTCTCGACATGAAAAAATCCTAATATATATATTATATATAGATATATATATATATATATATATATTATATATAGATATATATATATATATATATATATATATATATATATATATATATATATATATATATATATATATATATATACACACACACACTGAGAGAGAGGTTTATAAGGGATCCAACTCTGACCTGTCTGTTATTAGGGACACACACAACCTGACGTCAGGGTGACATATGGCTCAATATATTACGCTAAAAGTCTTAACCACAGTCCACTTCATCAACGCCTCCCGAAGTGCATATTCCAGTGGCGTCCATTTTCGTCACGGGGAGCGATTACTCAGCCCCTAATTAAGTAATGGTCGGGTAAAAATTATCATTTTTCACCCGGGCCACCGCGATGATTAATCTCTCCCCGGGGCACCCCTTCCGCAGAGCCACTCGAGATGTCGACAGCGAATTTTTCCACGTCATTTCACCCGCCGATTTGTGTGGAAGCTACCAGAGCCGCCCGATTGATTTACAAAAGATCCGACACGTATATGTACGTATTGGTAATATTGCGCAACTGTCCGTAGGTTTTTCCCCATGAGGCACGTTTCGGTACAAAAAAAATCGGCTTGTTTTGCGTAATGGTAATTTTCGGTTTACCACTCAATGGTAGCATGTTAAATCTCGCTTTTTTGACCAGCTTGGCAATAAAACTTATCGCCAAGAATTCTGGTAACCCCCGACTTAAAATAAAAGAAGCCCAGCCTCAACGGCAAATAGACTTGATTTTGATATTGAATTTGTGAGTTTGGCTCACTTGAATTATATTTTGAGCGTTAGATGCACTTGAATTTGAAGGGAGCCGCTGGCCTAATTCCAGCTTAAACCATTCCATTCATGATAAAATTTTATTTTTGGTGATGTGCGTTCAATAAATGTTTGTTGTTTCATACCATAGTAGTCTTTTATGAAATCAAATTTGTGAACTACCAAGAAGCAAATATAGCTTGCAAATGATGAACAAAAGAATTTGATAAATTTCTCATTGTGGCAACACGCATCTGTTAAAGTATTTATACAATTAAAAGAAATAAAATCATCCATTTATGAGGGGAGTTTATGGAGCTGATTCTAACTCATACTTCAGTAATTAGATTTTTGCAGCTAGTTTTTTACTTTTCCATATAATCTCTAAATGTTCCTGACGTAAGTTTGAAAATTAAAGTCATGACAATAAGTAAAAGTTTCTGAGTTATTTATTTTTTTAGCTGAACTATATAAATATTAGTGTTGTACCAAATACTCGGTACTCAGCCAAATTTTGATCCGATACTCGGCCAATACCAAGTAGTTGTAAAAATTGAATATTCTTTATAATAACGAAATTTTTCAGAAATTTACAATTGCTTTATTCACAAAATGCAATTGTTTGATGTATGAGTCAAAAAAAAAAAAAAATCTTGTAAAATCAATTTATGATAAAATGTATGTCCAAAGTATCACACCTTCTTCCCCTTTAAAATTTTTTCGGATACGTCATTTTGGTTAACTCTCATTTATTGCGATTCTGTATTAATCTAAGGTATGATTACTAATTTTTTAACGCACATCATGGGCAATCACACGTTCTTCTTGTCAAATTGAGTTCATTAATTTTAGCTTTTACACAACTAAAAAAAAAGTCCTACTAACACAAAATGGAGATCAGTTTACCCCATTGTCAAACTATACATTACATACCACTAAGCAATTATTCCTAGTAATAAGACTCCATCCCTATTTTTCCCCAGTGATCGGTAAAAGGGGATTGTGATCAAACCCATCTTGTCGGCAAACAGGACTGCTGTTCCAGCATTTGCGCACGCGACTGCCAAGTAACCCAACCCCTGCGCAGCTGTTGATGCACCCCCTGCTTTTGTAGGTCCCCGGTGGGGAGTTTTGATAACTGCAGACGCCACAATGCCTTGTCTGGTAATTCTGTCGTAGATCGCATAGATAGGAAATTTTCTATTCGAAACATTATCTGATGTAGGTTCGTGTTATTATTATGTTCGTGGAAGAGGATGAATCAGTCAAAATATTTAGTTATCCAAAACTCGCGTAACCTTAACCATGGTCCCGCATATTTTTTGTGAACGATTGCACGTACATGCTTTAAAATGAGTGGAAGCGGTTCCGTTTATTGTACTATAACCACATTGCGCCCATTCTGACAGAACATTATTCAGATATTGCAATCATTTTTATGGAACGTTTTTTGATTTCAAGTTACTGCATTTTCCGACACTGCAAATAGAAATTATTTACAACAAGCTCAGTTTAAAATAGAAAAGTATCAATAATTCTATACACAAATGAAATGAGAATTCAATAGTTATAACCACTTGACTGACGAACTGACGGTAATGCAAGGGTTATATTGACCTACATCCTAAAACCTATAAAAGTGCATCATGCACGTCGTAGAAATCATGACAGGTGAATAGTCAAAAGAGTACAAGAAAACTGTTGTCCCCCCCCCCATTACAAAATTCGACTTTTTTGTCGTTATTTATACTCTGCAATATAAGACAAACATTCTCTCAGCATTTTTCTTGAAAAAGAAACATTTTAAACAGACAGATTACTAGACAGTAGAGGATTTAATTTGTCGTAATTGTGAGGGGATACAATGAATTAAGGGGCCCCGAAGAAGAACTAGACTTGCACGTCAACAATATTTACACAGTTCTGTGACACATGAAGGGGTTTTATCCAAATAAGTTCTTTGCGACGCCCTACAATAGGGTGGAGTGAAAATGATCGAAAAAAAAAAAAAGTTTATCGCAATTAATTAGCCTGTATGCGGAAAAGTTGCCGCCTATAGGTGTAACCATATCTCTGAAGTTTTAACTTCCTGCGAAGTTATCTTCATCTGCCTATTTACCATTGAAATTTCTATAAAATCGTTATATTTAAGAAATGTTAATACAGCTCTTTGCATGTTTTCCTTGAGAAAAGAAGTCAAGATCTCGTCAGGCAGAGATGGCTGCATACCAAGTTCCATTACACTCCTATCCTTTGTCTTCAAATCTTTGGGTTAATTGTCTTCCACAACTCCACAATATTGCCTTTTAGTTTCAAATTTAGGCAACAAAATTCTCGATGATATTCTTGATCTTATAAATATGTACCGAGTGTCATTGCCACATACAGCTGCTGATGCATCAGTAACTATTTTCACACAACACTCTACTGCTTGTGAATGGCACGGATATCTTAAAATATTAATATCCTCAGGAACATTCATACTCATCTGGTTAAATAGATTTTGTTATAGGTGGCTTAGTAAGTTTTACTGAATTTCAGTCAAGTAAATTCATGTAGTTATCTGCGTTGAAATTTACAGTGGGAATCTTGAATTCTCGAACTTTTGTATCGAGTTTAGCCATCTTTTTACCCTTCAAAATTCTTTGAAGGCCCAACTGCCTCACGTGTATTCGATCATCAGACAGCATTTACAGTATAATATCCTCTGGATGCCCAAAATACGCGTCTCTTTGCTGTGTTTTATCTTCTATGTTCTTTAGCTCTCTAGGTAGAAATCGAGGTTTTTTTTATTATGCACGCATGCGTATACTCTAATTCCCTACTGCGTTTAAAATCTCAAGTTCTCCGATGGGTCTTTTTCTGAAATATATAACTGAAATATTATATTTGCTTTCATTAGCCATCTGGCATGACTCATTTTTCCTGGAGCCTCTAGTGACAAGTTGAATTTAATTTTTCCGTTTGAAATTCCAGTGCACATTTCGTAGAAATACCGCTGGTCTGTATTAAGTTCATCAAAGGTTATCTCGGGAAAGTTACTTCTACCTTTTCCAGTTTTTTCCCAATATCTCCACAATACCTTTTAGGGGCTATTGTGTTTCCTATCCAAATGACGTAGCAGTAATTCATTAGTATGTAATAAGCCATTAAACCATTGTAAAGTCGTTGTCCAACAGAGACCTCGATTTGTCTTATTACACCATTTTCAGATCCTGTATTGACTACTGTTCCATCACACCCAATAGCTTGTACCTTAAAGTACCTTAGAAATATCAGCAGTTTTCTCTAAAAAAACTTAACATGCTAATTTTTATATCATTAGAACTACCAGATTTGGGAGTGACATTGCCAACATATGTTGATCCAGTCTTTAAAAAACTAAAGCAATCTGCTCCTATGTTATTGGTTCTTTTAGCTGTCCCTTTTCCTTTCTTAATTTGAATTAATGTCTGGTCTTTTCGACAGTCAAAGTACAATTCATATTCTTCTGATTACGAGAGTTTTTCATTTTTATTGAAGACTTTTTCTGTACTTACTTTTGTCATGGTTTTCACGTTTTGCTTCCGGTTGCAGAGTTAAATCCATCCGCGTGAACTTTAACGTACTTCCGCTTTATAGTGGAACGAGCGGTTTGGCTTACGTGGTTTTGAGTCGAGTACAATCATTGGCAGGACTACGACTGGAAGCTTTAAATCCGACAGAAATTGTTGGAGATAAACCTTGCAATATTAAAGTAAAAGAAGAAATGAAACGAATGAGATTAGCTAACAATCAACATATTAGACAAGTTTAAAAATTTGCTTAAGTGACTTATTAAAAAATCTGGTATGAACACCTCACTACTTCCTTTTACGTGTAAATTTCTTAGTAGATGTCTTAAGTGTTAAATTAGTGCTTGGAGTGAGCAAGACAATAATTCAACCATTTACACCCTAGTTTGACGCGAAAAATGCAAAAAAAAAAAAAAAAAATGATTTACAATGATTAATTTTCCAAATATCGCCGTTTTAACATCATTCAATTGATTTTTCGCAAAATATCGCCAATAGCGCCAAACTGAACCCAAATTCAAAAATACTTTTTTTTCGCCAAATTTATCGCGACCTTGGCGATACATCACCAAGTTGGCATTAAACACTTGGCGACCGAAATCTTGGCGATACATCGTTAACTGGTCGCGCCAATTCATATCACTTTAGTCAGCATTGAAATTAATACTGATTTACCCCATAAAAGGGGTAAAACACCCCCTTGGGAACCCCCCCTTGGGGCCGCAAGGGGAGGTACACAACTAGACCCTACTTGGAGCCTACATACCAAGCTAGAAGTTTTTACGGCATATAGTTTTTGAGTTATACGACATACCTACGTACATACGGACGGCACGAGAAAACTCGTCCTAATTAACTCAGGGGTGTTGATAAATTAACAAAATTGGAAACGAAATATTCTCATGAATAAAAAATAAAGTGTTCGTGAATAGCATTTTTAACGGCGTTTGTTATTTTCTCGGTGAATTATGCTTAACGGCGTTTGTCTTCACGCAATTCTAAATAAATTTTAAAACGAAAAAACTTTAAAATAAAATATAAAAAAACTTTTTAAATTTAAAGACTATTTCTGTCCGCTCATTCTCACTAAAAAGTATGAAATAAACTTAAGTACTCGATATAGTGAGTATAGTGCTCAGAAATTTCAGCTCATCTTGATGTATTTATATTTGCGTTAATGCTAAAGCAGCCAATAAAGTTTAAATTAAAAATTTGATTTAAGAAATTGGCGGTATACTGTTTATCTTTTACTATACCTTGTTACTCATTACACGGGAACACGCCTCCTTATAAGCAGGTTCGTTTTTATTTGTTTTCAAAATTTTCAGGCGTATATATAAATTATGTCTTAGAACATCCTCATAAGTAGGTGGAATGAAATGTTTGAAGATTTCAGGAGTTTCAAGCAATGGACTTAAGTCTTGTGATCGAGTCTTGGGCATTTTGAAATGCCCTAAGTAACGTGTGATAACTAGATAGAAGTACTCAAGTGAACGCAAAAAAAATCTTACACGTAATAAAAACTAAACAGAACTTTCTAACGGTAGGAGTTCAACTAACTCGAAGGAAAAAATGCAATTGATAGTAGCAAGTGAACGTAAACATTAGTCGGTTAGGAAGAGTATGCGCAGTGCGCAAGCGCCATGTAGACTTAAAGACCATCCTACAATTGCATAAGTCATTCATTTATTCCCTGACTATTTATTTCATTTAATAAAGTTTAGTGCCAATCATTCGTAACTTTAAATCAGAGATGTTATATTTTTATCATTTCGTTTTTTTCAATTAGGTGAGAAATTAAGCAAACTACTTAAAATTCAAGGCCAGATAGGCAGATAAAGATATTATTTTATTTTGCTGAAATTTTGTACAATAAATAAGCTTCATAAGGGGCAACTATTTCGCACACAGGCTAAACGTATTTCGTACTTTTATTTTTTCGCTCCACCCTACCCTACAACCAGTAAACCGCCACTGCTATACTAGAGAGAAAAGTATTTTAATAACTAAATTTACTTTAACCTCCCCCTTTCAATGATGACCACTTAAAACCAGAAGTTAGATATGCCCTTGGTATCAATTCAGAAGATTTGTAATTCATTTTACTAACAAGTATACGAAGTCTATTCGCGCTAAACTTTATTAAACAAGAAATTTAGATCTGAATCTTATCAAAACCAGCAATTATATACGCAACATGCAGGACTTTTGATAAAGACATAATTCGAATGCCCAATCAGAGAACAGAGTTTTCCTCAAAAACAAGTTTTTATTCAAACTGCTCAAGAGTCGGCCGGTACGTTGTTCATTTGGTAATAAAAGAGTCAAGATTAAGATTTAACCGTGATGATATAGTCGTAATAAAGATAACAATTTACTCATTCTCATCGCTTAAACTTGTCCACAAATCTCTATCTAAAAGTTCTGTAATTAATTTCACTCATAAATGAAAGAACTCTATTCGCACTAAATTAAACAAGAAATTTAGACCTGAATCTTATCAGAACAGGCAATTAGACACGCAGCTCGCCGGACATCGGAAAAGAACGTAACTCGAATTCCCATCAGAAGACAACTAGGTTTTCATCAAGTTTTTAAAACCGGTCGGCACGTTGTCGATTTGGTAATGAAGTAATAAGATTCAACCGCGATGACTGCGGTCGTAATGAGCCAAAGACAAAATGGTACGCAGGGATAATAAATGACATTACTTTATTACCTTTGATATTTTTTATACATCCTCACAGCTTCAACCTCTCCAAAAAATCTCTGGTTGAAAGTTCTGCAATCAGTTTCACTTATAAATCAACGATTTTTACCTACACCAAAGCCTTAATCAAACAAGAAATTTAGACCCGAATCTTATCAGAACAGGCTAGACACGCAGCTCGTCGGACATATCGGATAAGAACATAATTCGAATCCCTAATCAGAAAACAAAGTTTTCATCAAGTAACAAGTTTTGCAACCGCGATGACTGCGGTCGTAATGAGCCAGAGACAAAATGGTACACAGGGATAATAAATGATATTGCTTTAAATCTATTTTGACTACCTTTGATATTTTTTACGCATCCACATAGCATCAACATATCCAAAGAAATAGCTAGTTAAAAGTTCAGCAATTAATTTCGCTTACAAATCAACGATTTTTATCCGCACTAAATCCTTAATCAAACAAGAAATTCAGAGTTGAATCTTATCAGAACAGGCAATTAGACACGCAGCTCGCCGGACATATCGGATAAGGACATAATTCGAATCCCTAATCAGACAACCAAGTTTTCATCAAGTAACAAGTTTTAAAAACCGGTCGGCACGTTGTCGATTTGGTAATGAAGTAATAAGATTCAACCGCGATGACTGCGGTCGTAATGAGCCAGAGACAAAATGGTACGCAGGGATAATAAATGATATTGCTTTAAAGACCTTCATTAACTAACTAGTCGTCTATTTCAGGAGAACATGAGCGGTGCACCGCACACGAATCATTTCAATAATTGAAACAGCTGTATATTGAGCGGGCAGGGCTAGCCCGAAACACTCCACTAGATACTCGCTGATGAAATCTAGGAAATAATAATTACAGACGGGGCAGCAAAGAATTCATAATTACGCTGGACACGTATCAGTCGGCATTAGCTGGGAGGGGGCCAGGCTCTCATAGGAAGAGAACAAAAGAACGATAAAAAATATTGTGGAAAAAGTTAACACCCACGGCTCATGCGGTAGTCCCCAGCTGTTGGATATGGGCCAAGATACAAAGCAGGTGGATTTTTTTTTATTGTGTCATTTTTTTTTCTTTCATTTTATAGATTTAATGTGGTACTTTACCCTACAGATGTTTATGATTCTTGCAGCTTTTGAACAATTTTTGAAAGTGAACACCGAACGCAACGTAAGAATTCGAGTAGGTTTTTTAAATATTTTTTCTAAATTCTTGAAATAAAAGTTAAAAATTAAACTTTTTTAAATTTAATGTGGTACTTTATCCTACAGATGTTTATGATTCTTGGAGCTTTTAAACAGTTTTTGAAAGTGAACACCGAACGCAACTTAATTCACGTGGGTTTTTAAAATATTTTTTCTCAATTCTTTAATTAAAAATTAAATAAAAGGGGGGGAGGAGGGGATTGTAAGAAATAGTTTTAATACACTAATGATCC
The DNA here is from genome assembly GCA_038373865.1 of Uloborus plumipes. Taxonomy (NCBI): domain Eukaryota; kingdom Metazoa; phylum Arthropoda; class Arachnida; order Araneae; family Uloboridae; genus Uloborus; species Uloborus plumipes. The sequence goes on along the minus strand of JAXGGA010012241.1, from coordinate 8,260 downwards.
AAGGACAAATTACTCAAAATCAATAACCATATTTCCAGGCATAAGTTCCACAATAAATGCAGTATTTTCAGTTTAAGTTTTTGAAAGAAATAAGTTTTTGAAAGACTAAAAATACTGTTATTTGATATTAGGATTTTACACACATGGGAATGAAAAATATATTCTAAAGTGCAAAAACGAAAGTGGACAAAAATATCGTTATTGAATACTTCTATGGTAAGATAAAGTAGCTGGAAATATTTGAAATACTCCTCCGTAATTGATGTATGAAATTACCTAGAAATAAAAAAGGAAAATGCCTGAAAAATTTTGCAAATGCCTTTCTGATAGACATTTCACTGAAATCTCATAACCTCAGAAAAAACATAAAACAATTTTTCGATCTGAATTCCAACATTTTTAGATTATTTTTGCAAAATGAAGAGAGCAAAAAGGAACACAAAATGGCACTCTCTCCTCATGTTTTCCTCTTTATTTGCTCATAACAAAGTTTTAAAAAAAAAGCAAAATTATACAGAAAAATCCAAAATATTCTATTGGATTGTTTCGCTTCGACTACTTTCCATTCCAAAATATATTTCCCCCCTTTTTGATTTTTCGAACACATCTATATCTGCAGACGGGAGGAGTGGGGGTATGGAAAAATTATTCTTCTTTTTTATGATACCAGTTCCTGGTATTGAGGAACACATGATCCCTACAGTTTTTTTCCCAGTGACTGAGATATGACTTTTGGGATATATTTTCTGACCGTTATTTTTACTCTCATATTTTTCCTCTTCTTTCATTGGAGAAAAGGTGCATGAAATTTCAGAGACTCAGTCGTAAAATGGCAGTCTGCACACGAATTGAAAATCCGAATATGAAAGTTTAAAAAAATGCAAGGAAAAATTGAAAAATAACAGTGGGGGGTTGAGGGGGGGGGGCAGGGATGCTATTTCTCTCCGACTGCGTGTGATCATGACTGACAAAGCAACATCCATTGTGTATTCAAATGAGGAAGAAAAGGGAGATAAGGGAAGATTTCTGTGTTGTTTTTTTTTCCACTGGAGACATAAAAGATATACTCTGTAGGAGAGGGAAATTTGCGAATAACTGAAAAAGCCGTCCGGCATTTGAATGCAAACGTTTTTATGTCATTCCGGACATCCGCAGAGAATTTTGAAAAGAGGATTGTTTTAATGGAGGTGGTCAACCATTCAGTCTTTGATGACGGCTCTCTGAAGATGAAGAAAGTAAGAACTCGGTATTTTTTGTTTTAAAATGGGGTTTACACTAGAGAAAAAAGTAAAGTGAGATTTATTACCCTGACCAAAATTTTAAGTGGGATTTTTAAAACTTAAGGGGGATTTTTTGCAGTTAAGTTTATTGTTTGAACATTTTTGATAAATATTTATTATGCCAAAATATTTGCATGTCATGCAGCACAAAATTTATTTCATGAGCATAATAACGAAAGAGAGCGTTTCATTTGTTTGCAAGAACAAAGCTGCATCTGGTAACGGAAGCGTTTTGGTGTTGCTTCATCTTAATATAGGCTTTAAATTGCGTTCTATTTGGTGCAACTACTAATTATCATAGCCATTCCATTCATACTGTCTATCGTCTTGGAGTAAATGTAAAGAAAAAAATAAGATGAGAAACTTAAATGCCGCCTACAAAAATGACAGAGAAAAATTTTACTATCATAAGCCTCACATAAAGGCACATTTTAAAGATTACGAGAATTTGGTGGTTTTTTTTTTTTTTTTGAATTAAAAAAAAAAGCAAGAAAGATTACTTATTGATTTCAGTTTGTGTTGGCTTGATATTATAATCTTTGCGATTTGGAAGCAGCGAGTAACGTGGACCATTCCTTTATACGTGTTTCAAAAATTCATCATTAGCATTTTTTCCAGACGATAATTTTTGTTCTGCTTTTATGACTTTTTTTCCAGATGATGAATAGTTTCGTGTCTTATTGATTCTTTTAGTTATTTATCAACTAGTGGATATGCCCGGCTTCGCGCGGGTAAAATGCAACAATCCAATCCCCAGCAGTATTTATTATATATTCAAGGGTGAATACTCACGAAAGAAACATTTCTTAACTATTTGAATTGAGAGAAGCCTCAGAAAACCATGCGAAGCAAAGACAATATCAAACGTAAAATTAGCTGTCGAGGGGAGTTGAGATGAGGCACTAAAAATAATCATTTCAATGGAGGAAAGCCTTTAAAAAATTAGAGATTTTATGTGGAAGTTTCAACTAAAATTGGAATAAAAAAGGAACTACCTGTCAGTTTTTTTCCCTCATTGGTCTCTTAATGTGCCCAGTGAGGACGCAAACACACTGTGACATTTTTAGCGAAATCCGACGGGTAGTTTTTGAGTCTATAAAGGACATACATACATACATAGGTACAAAGGTACATACATTCATTTTTATATATATAGAAGATTTGTTCAATAGTAATTTTGTTTCGAAATGTTCTTTGAACTGGCTAACATTTATTCTTTAACTTTAAGCTTTTAGATGAGCTAATCATGAATGCTTAAATCCTCTCTTGCTTGAAAGTTCCATACACCAAAGATAGTTCTGCATGAATATATATACAACTTTTTTTTTAATTTCGCCTCCTTTAAATTAATTGGGGAATGAGTAATTTTTTATACACATATTACTATTTTTTAACAGTACTTGTATTCAATTTTACAGTTCTGCACATTTATTACTGAACAGGCAGATTATTTCTTCATGATCCCAAGTAGCATACTTCGTTTTTTAAAGGTTGTAAAATGGTTATTAACGTTGTAACAACCGCTTAAAAACGTTTAAAGGTTATTTGTGCTACCTGGGATTGCTTCGTGCATAGTGAATCTTTTTAAAGTATTACGATTTATTAGTGTTCTTTTGGGATGATATTTAAAATAAATGACGTATGCAAAGATAGGCTAAAATTTAAGCAAAATTTTACATATTAGAAACACGGAAGAAATCCCCGACTTATTTTAGTTTGTACAAGCTTAAATTTGTCAAAGAAATTCAATTTCTCTAAAAAAAAAAATTCCAACTGCAACAAAAAGTGTAGCAATTAATTCAAATTAGATTTTTCAGCAATTTATGTAAATAAATAAATAAATGAATACAATTTGTAAAGAAGAATTAAAAAAATGTTTTATAAAGGATTCAGGTTTACCACTCTTAATTTATTTTATTTTTTATTTCATTTTCATTACTGAAAATATAACTTCCTTTGCTCTAATACGAATAAAACCCATTAATACTTAACTACCAATACCAACATCTTCAACGTTTTCAGAAGAACTCGACATAAGCGAAGAGTTTAGCTCGTTTAACGGTTAAAAGAGCGGTTTTAATTGGAAAATTAGACTCTTTCCATAGTATTTCATTCCCAAACCCGGCTCACTCGTGATCCTTAAATCTAATGTCACTAATTACTCGCCGGCGCAGCAGAAGCGCAAAATAAAATTAAATTTAAAGCTCTTATTCGTGGCTGTCGGAATTTTAAAAACGGAGGTGCATGGAAAGGAACGTGAGGCAATTCTAACGTTAGATCTGCACGAGATATTTGTTTTATAGGGGACATGATTTTATATCTGTTTACCTGTAGAGGAATCATCGCTGCTTATGAGAGGAAAAGATGATGTTGGAGTGTATGTGCCGCAAAATCGTGATTATTTTATTTTGTTTGCTTTAAAACGAATGTTGCTATTTCTTTTATTGAATTAAGTTTGGTGTGTAGCATTTCATGAGTTATTTAGCTGCTATTTTATGCTGGTTTTGTGCTGTTCAGCGGCTCAACAATCTCGATTAGGGATTGACAAGACGTATGAGTCGGTTTTGGAGAAAATTTATTTTGAAACATAGCTTTAAAATTTGTTTTAAGGTCTAATATGGATGCAACTGAAAAAAAAAAATGTTTTTCATTTTTATAACATTATTTACAATATGCTCTGACAAAAAAGCATTCTTTCGAATACATTTACCATCATTAAGAATTCAAACAAAGAGTTTGTTAAGAAACCTGACTTTTAAAACGATCGCATACTATAATAATTAATAGTTGATTAACTAGTTAATGTTACCCGGGTCATAATAACAAATCAATTGACCCCTCATTTATTAAAATCGGATGAATAGTTAAGGAGCTACGGTGGAAGATCCCTGTACACAAACATACCCAGACTGCTTGGCTGTGGTGTAGTCGGGTAAAAATAATTTATTTTCGCAATAAGGGGTAAAATGAAACATAGGTTTCGCAAATATAGGTAAAATGAAAATAATCCGAGTTTTTTTACGAATAAATTTAACTACAATTATAAAAAGGATGCAGATTCATTTTCACTAGCTGTTCGCGGGCCGCATAAAAATTGCTCGTGGACCACAGCCCGAGAATCACTGACGGATAATCTGTAAAGTAACATTTTGGTGGTAATATATACATGTGTATGTGCAGTGCATGACGTCAGTGTAATGTCGGAAAAATATAAAGTTTGTTCCATGAAAGAAGGCTCAATGCATTCCAAATGACAAGGACAGAGAGGGGAAAAAACCCTCCATTCTTTCTTGAAGATTCCACTTTTCAGGAAATCAAGCGCGAAAAGTATTCCAGTCTCAAAGCATTTCCTCCGTTTGAAAATTCAGTAATTAAAATCCACGGCTGACGCGGCGTTAAATAAAACGGAAGGAAGTGGAATGAAGGATATTTTCTTTTTGTTTCCTGATGGGACACGACTTGAAAGTGATTGATGACCTCCTCGGATGGAAGCGGTGGGGCTTTCGTGATCGCCTCCTTGGAAGTGACACCACACCTTTTCCACCAAGAGAAGCAACTCTTCAGTCTCTCCTCTCCACACACAGCATGCATGTGGGAGTTTTCTCGAGAAAGAGAGGCTAAGCCAGCGCGGCAGGGTGGAAAAGCTAAATAATAGGGCTGGAAGTCGAAACGCGTCGATTTCTAAGAGTGTGTGTGCGTGAAGGGACAGAGAAAAAAAGTGTTTTGAGGAGTTTTAGAACAAAAGCTTTGCTTATGAAAATGAGCTTTAATTAATACTGGGAATATTAGTTGGAGAGTTGTTTTCGGAGTGGCCTGAATTTGTAAAACTCGTGGGATTTAGCAAGTGTGAATTATATTGATTGATATCTGCATTGAATTAACTGTTCGCGCAGGAGTTTATAGTATTGAAATAAAAATCAAGAATGAAAATTAAAGCTCCCCGTTTGTTAAGGAAAATGATCGATGGTTATCACACTAACACCAAAATTTATTTTAATGACTCAAGAGTAAGAAAAGTTTTTAAACAACTGCAGACGAATTTCTATAGACCGAAACCAAAGGTTCCACAGAAAGTTTTGACTTATTTATGCAGTCACTTTCATTCAACACAAGAAATATGTGCATTGTGCAATAGGCCCAAGATGATTAATTACGTCAGATTTCTTTTACAGCTGAATAGCATTCACAATATTGGGAAAATTAGGAGGTAAATATCGAAAAATAAAAAAACCTCCTTAGCTACGCTAACTAACTTTTTCACAACTAAATATGTTTAACAATAGTTATCTCACAAGTATTAAAAGTCCTACTCTTTAATGCGCTCTTTTTAACTTGGTAAAATAATCAATGTCCAAGTAAATCATATGCCATTTTTTTATTAGTTTAAAAAGTTATCTAGAAACTTAGTCATTCATGGTAATATTGATTTGCAATTCTTTTAACTTAGTAGTATTATTATTGTACCGATTGGCATAAAATTGGAGAAAATATTCATGAAGAAACGTATTGTAAGCCAAACATAAGAAATATTATAAAAATCATTTAAAATATAAATTTAACCAGGTTCAAAGTTATTCTGATTTTTACAGCGACTTTAAAATGTGTGTTAATAGCAAAACAAATAATTTTAAAGAAAGCAAATCTACTTTTAACCCAAAAATAGAATTTCCTAAATATTTAACCCTACACTGAATGATTTTTTATTTTTTTGGAAAAAAACATGTTTTTCAATGTAAAAAGAAAACATGGAAAAATATTTAAAAAAATTAACTCTAAATTTTCATCTTTTCTTAATTAAAAATAGTTTTGTTGCCAAATGGCTACATTATGCATTCAACAGATAAAAATTATTTTAAATGATAGTCTTGGAAACCGCTTTTTTTTTTTGTAAAAAAAAATAGAGGAATTGAACATTGGGTGCACTGTACTCCTGTAAATCCTTTACATTGACATTTTCCATCGTTGTTTATTTGTACTGTGTTCTGGCCGTTGATCAATTCTGTCAAATCTGATATCTTTTGAAGGCTCTCTCGAGCAAGCTTTTTTTTTTTCGGTTTGTAACTCTAGTTCCTCTGTAGCTAATGGTCTCCCTCTTTTTAAATAGGCTTTTATTAGTTTCACATGTGGGTTTGTTTGTATGTATGTCACTCTGAATAGAAGATAAAATTCACGTTCTTTGCAAACATAAAATATATTTAATATTATTATTATTAATACTAAAGACCAAACTATATTACATGTTGATGTATTATAAGTGCATGTAAACTTAGCGGATATTCAGTGGTTTTGAAAATCAGAGGGAAATCAGTGGTGATGAGAGCGGATTCGAATGTAAAAGAGTATTTTTTAGTTTATTTAAACTACATTTTTAAATTATAAATAATGATTTTACCTGTTCGTGTAAGCACAAAGTTTGTGCTAACTGAAGTATAAAATGAACACGTTTTAAAGGCTTTTCTGCATTGAATTTTGTTTGTTCACTCTGTTAAACAGCAACTAAGCACTGATAATTGCGAGGTCTAATAAATGGTAGAACAACCGAAAGTACCACTTTTTGATCTGCATGATTATTTTATAGATTCCAAAAAGAGAAAGAAGATAGCGAGAAACATAAACTCAAATACTTCATGAAGTACAGAGATGAATTGAAGGGTTCTCCGTATGCTTCCTGCATATTGTTGCCAAATGGCTACAGACATGTCTTATGTCCCAGATTTTTTCCAAATTATTATTCTGATGCAAAACACAACTTAAACGACAAACAAATGTTTATTTTATTCATATTATTGTTTTAAAATAAAAAGAAAAATATTTCATTGTAAAAAATAATTTCAAAACCTGGTAGTTTGAGTGATTTTAAAAGTTATCTATATGGATTCATTTAAGAGCTTGTAATAGACATGTGCTGCCATGTATTGAAGATAAATGGTGACAATTGCTTTAAAGATACCCAATACTTGTTTTTTATGCATTTAGTCGCCTTATACTTACATTCTGCTATTCATAAGGAGTGAAAAGTGTTCATGTATCCAAATGGCAACATCAGGCAGTGTAGGGTTAAAAGCTCCCAATTTATACTTCACACACAAAAAAAAGCACAACTTATACCGTATAAAGAGCTAGAGATTTCAACCAGTTCAAATCATTCTGCCATCTTCAAAGCAGCAACTTCAGAGTTTTTGGAATCTAGTCTACAGGGTTGCCAATTTATTTTGTGAAATAAAAATTAGAAAACTTATACGTATACCTTACTATCAATAGAGCATTGAACTTTGAAATTTCTTTTTTAAGTCAAATGTATTGAAAAATAGGAAATGGTCAAAGTCAAAGTAACGCATGAAGAGTTACTCTGACTTTTATAAGTTTAATTACTTCACTTTCACTGTATAACAGACTGACATAGCATTACCAATATTGCAACAAAAAGTTTTTATTATTTTCATGATTTTATAATTTCCTTACTAATTCAAAAAAAAGCACCAAAATTTCTAATTTAGATATTAATAAGTTAGCCGCTTGAGTACTAAAAGCTTTTTTTGTGCTAAATAATATGACAGTGTCAAAAAGTAGCGATTTCCAAGGAAACTTTCAAGATCGTGAAAAATTTTATAATGAAAATTATAATTACGTTCAAGATGTCATTTTGAAGCCTCGCAGACACTATTCTCTCCGCCAGTATTTAAAATAAAGAATGCACAAAAATGACGTTAATTTTAAACTCGTTATTGTGAAAGATTACTCAAGAACGTGAACAGTTACTGAAGAAAGTTACTGATGGGAAAACAAATTATCAATTTCGAACCTTTTCTACGAAAATTCAATAAGTCTTTTTTTTTAACTCTGCAAAATCAAAACTTCAATTTTATTTTTATTCAAAAATAGAGTTTTTGAAAATGCTGTATAAATTAACTATACTTCAGAAAAAAATCGTTAAAAATGATAAAAAACGGTCGAATGAATCACCTTTGAAGTAGTTGAAC
>JAXGGA010012240.1:0-39437 GCA_038373865.1 Uloborus plumipes | reverse complement strand
TTGACTGCCGATTCGAAAAATTTGAAAGTATTGTAATCATTACTTTTCTTTTTAAACTTGCCTAATATATTTTCGCATTAAATGTAGGCATGAGGGTATACCCCCAAGTGTTTTTGTTTTTCTTTTAATTACTTTCGGTTAAATTTGAACTTTAATTCGACAAATTGAAAATGTTCCCTTTCCCAAAATTTAGGTTTTTAGGCGATTCTGGCGTCTGTGATCGAAAATTGCGTTATTGCTGTATGAAACGTGTATAAAAAAACTAAAGTACATATTTTATGATCAAAACAGGTGATACGATTGTACTGCTATTCTTAAGTAATGTAAGTCTTAAGCATCAAAAATGTATTAAAAAAAAATACTGCAAAACAAAAAGATCCGCTCAACACCAACAATTTAATACATATACTTCTAGTTGGAATAGGAAATTGTAATTTTGTGCATCTAAAATTATGACAGGACCCCCCCCCCCCCGCTGAATCCACCAAGGCCGTATCCAGAGGGGGGCGACGGGCCCGAGCCCCCCCCCCCCGAAACCCGAAATGTTTTATAATATAAAACAAGAAGTTCTGTCAAGAACTAAACGAGCCTACTTTCCCGTACATCGACATCGGCATTCTCGCATCTGATCATTATTCTCTTGATTATCTGAGACTTAAAATTATGTCAAGCATACCTTTTTAGCACTTAGAGCTGATTTCGAAAAGCAAAATATACCCCTTTCATCAGATGAAATACACACGTAAAAAGTAATTAACGAATAAATAAAGTTTTGTCGCACCTTTTAAAGAGTGTAACAGTTACAGTTCCTCCGTAGAAAAAATCCTCCATCGTTTTCAAATAATAATAATAATAATAATAATAATAATAAAATAAATAAATAAATAAATAAAAGTACAAAGAGCATCAAAACACATTTTATCAAAGAAAGAAAAAAAAAAAAAAACTCGTCCGTTAATAAAATGTCTCGAATTTCACTTTTAATCTGTTGCCAGTTGTTTAATATAAATAAAGAATAAAATGTTCTCGTGAATGAAAAATTTTTGTTACAAAAAAAACATCGTCTGCCAAAAAAAAAAAAAAATAATAATAATAATAAATAAAATAAAACAAATTTATAAATAAACAAAAAATCGTCTGCACAGTCAGTAATTTTTTTTCTGAGCCTGCATTTCCGCCATGTTTGCGGAGTCGGAGTCGGAATCAGAATCCTCACAGAAGATTATTCAGAAAAGTACTTTACAAACATTATTTATCAAAACCATTTTCTTACAAAGTTAGTTTGAAGGAAATCCGACTTTAAGTTCAGGATCAACATTCAACTTAAATTCCCCGTAGACGCTAATGTTAATTTTTTTTTCTGAACGCTTCAATATTGAACGAAAAATGGTTCAAATCAAAAAGCGAAATATGGGAATGTATGGGAAAGCCTCTCCGAGATCTTTCAAACAAAAAAAAGTTTATTCCATTCGAACGGTTCACTCAAAAGTTATTAGGTGGGAAAGGTTGCTTGAACGGTTCAATGTTGAACGAAAAAGTGTTCAAATTGAAAATTTAAATACGGTAATGAAGTATCCTTGCTGAGATCCTTCGAACAAAAAAAAGTTTATTTAAATCGGACTGTTCACTCAAAAGATATTAGGGGTGACAGCTTGATTGAGCGGTTCAATGTTGAAAGAAAAATTGTTCAAATCGAAAATGTAGATACGGGAATGAAGTATCCTTGAAAAGATCTTTCGAACGAAAAAAAGTTTGTTCAAATCGGATTGTTCACTCAAAAGTTAGCATCGCGGGACCGGTTGTTTGAACGGTTCAAAGTTGAACCAAAAATTGTCCAAATCGAAAAATCAAATAAGGGAATGAGCTGCACTTGCTGAGATCTTTCGAACAAAAAAAAAAATTTTATTCCATTCGGACGGTTCACTCAAAAGTTATTAGGTGGAGAAAGGTTGCTTGAACGGTTCAATGTTGAACCAAAAGTGTTCAAATTGAAAATTTAAAAACGGTAATGAAGTATCCTTGCCGAGATGCTTCAAACAAAAAAAAAGTTTGTTTAAATCGGACTGTTCATTCAAAAGTTATTAGGGGTGACAGCTTGATTGAGCGGTTCAATGTTGAACGAAAAATTGTTCAAATCGGAAATGTAAATGCGGGAATGAAGTACCCTTGAAAAGTTCTTTCCAACAAAAAAAAGTTGTTCAAATCGGACTGTTTACTCAAAAGTTAGCATCCCGGGACCGGTTATTTGAACGGTTCAAAGTTGAACCAAAAATTGTTCAAATCGAAAAACCAAATATGGGAATGAGCTGTACTCGCCGAGATCTTTCCAACAAAAAAAAGTTTGTCCAAATCGGAATGTTCATTCAAAAGTTATTAGGGGAGGACAGACAGACCGACCGACCGACCGACCGACACACAAATTCCCCATCTCAATACCCTACTTTCAAATTTTTAATTTTTCGATATTCATTTTACCTTTTTATTTTTTTAACTTGGCGATATTTTTTTACTTGGCGATATTGTTTTAACTTGGCGATATTTTTTAGATGCATTAAGCTACTTTTAATACTTTTTTCGTCTTTCTTTTATTTTTAACGGGAAAGTAGGCTAAAAAGAAAAGTTTTCTCTTTTTTAAATTTCAAACGGCAAAAGAAAAGTTTTTTTTTTTCATTTTAATTATTAAACGAGTGAAAATTTGAATTAGTACAAAAAAAAAAAAGAAAAAGAAAAAAGAAAAAAAAAAAAAACAATTCAAATTCTCATTAGCTGCAAAACATACTTGAAAACAAGATTCTCATTAGCACTTCCAGCTCTCTTTCTCAAATCAATTCAGGCTCAAGGCAAGCTACTTGTCAGTTTGATCGGCGCCCCCTCCCCCATAAAACTTACACCACTCAGATTTTTACCCCCTAATCGCCGGGCCCTAGTTTCCGACTAGGGCTGAGATTGCTTCTCACCGCCCTGATTCAATTAAGAGGGTACTTTGTTGCAAGGCCGTAGCCAGCGGGGGGGGTCAGGGGGTCAGAACCCCCCCCCCCCCCCCGAAATTTTCAAACCTCAAAAATTTTAAAAAAGTATTCAACTAAAAAAAAAAAAGAAAAGAAAATTTCAAGGTTTGATGGTCGGAGGTCGCCCCCCCCCCCCCTGGAAGTTGTGACGGGTCTGAGGTTTTTGATGATATAAAGAAAAATTAGAATAATAAAAATAAAAAAAATCATTTGAATAAACTTGAATAGGGGTCATTCCATGTCAAGCGTACGAGGCGTCTCCTCTCGACCCGCTCCGATTTTGATGAATATTTTTTGGATGTACGTATAAGACTTGCATGAAACCATACCAAATTATAGCTCCATAAGCCTTATGGTTCAGCCAGTAAAAATTATTTTAGAAAGGCCTCTTTTTCGTGTCTTGAAAAAAATGTCCAAATCGTCAAGTTTGTGCTTTTATTGCTCGCGACCTAAGACGATTATCAGACTCAAATTTGGTGATTCTGATCTCTGTTTAGGGTAGAATAGCCTACTTGTGTAACAGAAGCTCCATGCGTTTTTTTTTTTTTTTTTTTTTGAAATTTGCTGCCCAAGTTGGTAAAAAATCGTATTTTGGCAAATTTTGACCATACCTTATCAGCTTGTATCTGCTGAGAGAATGACTTTCTAAAGCTAATTCTTTCCTAGTTTGTAGCCTGATAGTTCGTCCGAAAGGTGTGCTAGTGGCATCTCGATAGCTCAAATAATTGCTGAATTATGCGAGTTGAAATTCCAGTCAAATTTCTTTTTTCTCAATTTTGTCTCAATTTCAAAGAGCAATATCTCAAAAGGGTCATCTTGAATTTCAATTTTCTTTACATCATTGGAAAGAACACACTTTTCTTAACTAAAAATCGTTATTTTTATTTTTGAGACAAACCAGTTTCAAGGGATATTGCAGGTCAAAAATGTGTACGTCATTCAACGTGAAATCAAAGAAAAAAAGACATAGACCTCAAAAGTTGATGTCAATTTGTTCTATTAATATTTGCAGGAGCTATTGTACTTATGTTCTGATTAAAAAAAAAAAAAACTTTGTTAGATATGATCGAGGGGGGAAAATATTTTTCATTTTTAGTAAATATTTTGAAATTTATTCATTACAATAGGAGTTGAACATGGGAGTCTGACTATGGTTTTAATTTTACTCTCTTTGAAATCAGTTCAGAAGCAAATTTCTCCCGATCATGCCCATTTCCCCCTATTTAATGCATTTAGGGGGCGAGGGTTTTTGGTAATTTGTATTGAGTGTATACCCTCCCCCACCCCCCTGGAAAAATTAATAATGTTCGGCCTGGTTCACAGGTAAGGCAGTTATTGGGAGGGAAAATCAAAAATTCTCCTCGTTCGAGGCACAAAAGTTAATCGGGCCTTTTATTCAACGAAAAATTTTCGCACATATAAATCTCTGTACTTGCTAGAATATAGATGTTTTTCATAACAATACGTAGTATACAGGTCCCCACAACAGATAGGATATTGGTTTGACCAAACGGGTTTGAGGGGCTGGCATATAGGCCCTTCAAAGTAGTTCTAGTTCTTATCAAAAATTTTTTCTTATCTTGGCCTAGGCATGGCTCCTGGGCTCGCTAAGTTAGAGGGGCCCGTGAATTTTAGTTTTCCACCATCAGTGTCCAATTTAGGAACTTTAGGACAGTAGGGCAGACCTTAAATTTCTAAATCGGGCCCTGAACATCTGGATGGGCCCGATTGAAAAGTGAAAAAAGTACTGTCGAGTTGAAACCATAAACTTTGATTTTCAACTTCATGATTTCCATATTAAAATCATACTTTGTTATAATTTACTATTTCGTCTTTGATTTTGCTCCCCCCCTCCCAAGGTGGGGACCCTACGGCTCTAGGCCGAGCCTCATGGACTTCTTGGTAAATCAAGCCCCTCTCATCAATGGTAAATGCAAGGAAGAGAATGGGGGCAGAAAGTGTCTGGCTCCCGTCGCCAGAGAATTTCTTTCATATCCCTGCTCTGGGATATACTCTGGACTACTTTTCTAGCTCGCTCTCCTGGGGTGTTGCCCCCATGGAGTTTACCCCCTGGTTCCCTCCTTCTCTGCGACTTGGTGACGTGGGATCCGTGGGACCGAAGGAAGGAAAATAAAGGAGTGCGACGATAAATTGCTATGTGCTATAGGGGTCGGGAAATATAGTATAAAACACTTCGCACCCAGAAAACAAAGAATGCATTTTCGTTAACTCATCACTTCTCCATTGATAATAACAATAACTGATTTAAACATCTGTATCTGTTATTACTGTGATCAATGTGTTAAGAGATAGAAGTTTTCAAAAAATCTTATATTTTTTGCTAATTTGTTCGCACTAAGCCCAAAAGGGGACCACACTTGTTTTATGGCGTAAAGGAGAGGATCTTCTTTCTTTTTCCATGATAAAAGTATCTCAAAGACAAGTGCCATAAACTTTGTTATCCCGTTAAGGATTATAGACCAGCAGGAGAGACGGAATAATTTAAGGTTTAAGTTGAAAAGATAGAAAAAAAACTCCTTTGGCGAAATAGTGAGCAGAACTATGGGTCATTCCATGTTATGGGTCCCAAATTTCGAGAAAATCCCCACTCGACCCCTTCAGATTTTGATGAAAATTTTTTTGGATGTACATATAAAACTTGCATGAAACCATACCAAATTATTTATTGGGTCATCTTTTTGGCTTAACCCTTCTTTGCATGATGATGGAAATTTCCATCATAAAATTTAATGCGGATAAAAGGGTACACAAAACCAGTGTAATTTACATTTGTTGCTGCTGGCAACTTTTTACAACGCGCCGTAGCGTAATACGAAACGCAGTTGTCAAAAAAAAAAAAAGCTAACGTCACTGTTAATTACCAGGATTTGAACTTATCACTCCGCTGTTTGTTGTGACTGGAAAAAACGGCCGACTTAAAAATAAATTTTCCTGATTTTTTTTAAAGAAATATGAAACGTAGTTGTGTGCTTTGTTTTTTCGCAGATTAAACTTTCAAAAAAAAAAAAAAAAAAGAACAAAGCTTTGAAATTCTTTAATTATCTTTCCTTCAATTTTTCAAACATGATGTCGTCATAAATTCTGATATATTTATTTGAAAAATAATGCAGGAGAGGAGAAAGACTCCTTTCATTCTTCCCAAAAGCCTATTAATTAACGTGCTGTCCATTACCTCAGCTTCGCTCTCCTTCCTGTTAGTCCAACATACTCCCAATCATAGGCGGCTGGTGCACCAAGAAATTGGGGGATCAAAAGAAGTTTGTGAGGAGCTTAAGGCGGAACCCTAAAGCTGTTTTTTTTTTTTTTTTTTTGTAAAATTTGGCTATATTATTGGATTTTAACAAATGACCTCTAAAACTTTAATACAGTCTGAAAAGCAGGATGGATTTTACTGTAGATGTCCCCTTTGCAATTCAAAGTTCCTTTCTTGTGAAATAAGATGAGAAAAAAAAACATTTTTGTGGTATTTTCAGTTTTTAATTTTCATGAAATAAATCAATCCACCCAGTAAATAACCGACCGTTAATTTTTCGCTCTAAAAAGTGAACGGCAGGGCCCCTTTACTTTCGGAAGTGAAGGGGAGCAGGTGCCCCCTTGCCCCCCCCCCCCTCCCGTATAAACAGCCTTTGCTCCCATTGCGTCATAAGACTTGCAACCTCTCGTTTATTTTTTTTTTCAAACAAACTTTCTTCACTTCGAACCCCCCCCCCCCCGAAAAAAAATCCTGGCTACGGCCTTGCTTTGTTGGACCCCATTTATAAGCATTTGTAGCCCTCGGGGGATTTTAATAGCTAAACAAGTCTTCAATCAACAAGATCACACAAAAACAAAACAGATACGTTCACAGACCCTCTGCTTTGTTGGACGCTCACCAATCTTAGACAAAAGTTACTTTAAAAAAATTCCATTTACAAATGCTTAAAAACCTTGAAAACTTTGTTAAATGTAGCTGTAAACCTTGAAGTTTAAAGTTTCTAACACAAATGGGGGGGGGGGGTGCATCAAGTTGCGCGAAACTCAGCTCCTTGATTTAAAAAATATTCTGCGTAATGCAAAAATCATATTCCAGCATTTTTGGTAGCATATTTTCAAAAGTAACTTTTTGTGACTCACATGTTTCATTTCTGACTATTCATTAAATACCGAATTCAGTATTTTAGAAGTTACTTTGTAATTGATTCCTTTATTAATATGTTAAGCACGAGAAAAAATATTACCCTACCTGTATTCTTTTTCGTTTTCTGCAGTACTAGGGATTGAAAAAGAAATTGTCGATATAAGTTTTTTAATATCTATTTTTAATCTTTAAAAGATGTGTCTTTCAAAGTTTTAACGATTTCGTAAGACTGTCCAATGAACTATTAAAACGTCAGAGACAGGAAAGTGCAAATGAAATGCTTTAACTGTTCTAGAGTCTTTGAAAATCATTAAATACTTTTTTGAAACTCCTTTAAAAGTGCTTCAATCCTATTTCTTATCAAATAATTAAACTATGAATTAACTTAATGGCCAGAATGTTACTCTCTCGTTAATTATTTTTTAAATCTCTACACTATTTATTTTAAAGAATTTTATGTGTTTTATGCTATTGGTTATTTTATGTTACTAAGTGCTGTGTCTGTCTTGGAGTTGGGAAACTGATCGAAAACTACTATGTAACTATAAAAACCGATGTAAGCAAGTGATAATGGGTTAATCTTTTCTCCTCTCTGTCGGTAGATGTTAATCATTTGACAAACTGAACATTTTTTATGCTTTGCTTAATCTTAATTTGCAAAGGAATGCAGAAAATTTATGAGATTGTTGTTTGCCTACTTTTCCAACATGTTTTTGAAGTCCCAATTGCCCCATATGAGGCCTCAAAATGTAGAATTTTAAAACTTTTTTTCAAAAATTTGCCCGGGGGAGAAACCCCCGGACCCCCTAAAATTACGGATATTCTCATTGCATATCTCTCTTGATACCCCTACCCCCAATAAAGGTCAGTTCAAGAAAATAATAAGAATAAAAAAACGAAAAACACACACACACACACACACACACACGTACGCACACTCATCAAACATCGTGGGGGTCAGCTAGAAATTAGACTCATAACACACACAAAAATGCATGTGTGTTTTAGCAATGTGCGAAACTGGGCCCCCTCCCAAAATTTTTTTCTGGATACGGCTTTGGAATCCACCACTGATACTGAGCATAAGTACTTGAAACAAGTGATTCAGCTCCACAACTCGTTTAAGTAGAGAGAATGATGATAGTCAAAAGTAACAGAACGCTTTACATTTAAAAAACTATATATGATTTACTTTTATTGTATTTATACTTTATTTTCCTTCCTAACAAGCGATAATTGAGAGATTTTCGATAATATTTCTATCTTATTGCTTTAAATTTTTTTTTATTAAATGTTTCCATGAATTCTTTCAGTTGTTTTGAAAATCATCTCTGATTTCAATTTGTCACATTATTCCGTCCTCATCTTTTACGATTTTTATTATATCACTAGCTAATATTTATGTATACAGTCGAATCTTGATAACTCGAAGCCTTATAACTCAAATATTTTTTTAACCTCAAAGTTTTGTTTGTTTAATTGATTTCCCAGATTCTTTAGAAGGCTGTGAGAACTTCTTATAGCTCAAACTACCAAGAGCTCGAAGTGTTTAACTGGTCCTTTAGGACTTCCAGTTATCGAGACCACTGTATATGTGTAATAGGTCAAGTTATTTCAAACTCATCAAGTAGAAAATTTATAAAAGTTCTTAGTTTGGTACTTTCAGGAAATACATATTAACAGGAGCGCTCCGAAGGGAGGTCACTGGGACCTCCCAAAAGTTTTCTCATTTGGTGCATTCGGACTGACGATTTGGCAAATTCAGGAATAGTATTGCAATATTTTTTGTTGTTTTTGTATATTGTGTGTGTAGCAGCAGCCTTTCTTTTAATATACATTTGTTACCTTTGAAAATAAAAAGACCTGTTTAATAAAACTTAATTAGAGTGTTGCAAAAACCTGTCAAATGACCAACATGCTTAAATTTGTAAAATATGCAATATTTTATGATATGTCCTGCAATAAATACGTTTTAATCTGTATATATGAAAATAACAATAATTTTAAATCATCCAATCAATCGTTTTGACTGTTCAAAATACATTCCCGTTGTTATTCATTAAATTTCAAACACTTATCAATTATCTGAAGGAAAATTTGTGAATGCTCGATTTTTTAGTGATACCTATTGCTTTTCTCATAAGGTAATGGTATAAGGTCCGTGTGCATGCTCATATTTTATCATTTGGCACATTTCGGAATGTCATTCAGCAAATTTAGAAACTTCCCCCTCTCAAAAATTTAACATCGGGGCACCCCTGCATATTAAGTACGCATACATCATACTAATCTCGGAGAACATTTTATTTTGCCTTTAAAAAATTTTTTAACATTGAAAAATTACACAGCAACAGCAGTACTTTCATAGCCATTAAAAATTATTACAAAAAAATCATTTCAATCCAAAACTCTTTAAAGCACAAAATTATACATTTCAATTCAACTATACAAATATTTTATTTTCAAATCGATTTAAGAAACTTAATAAGGCATACAAAAAGTGGAAGTAGTCATAGTTTTAGACACAATATTTTACCATACAAGTTTAATAAACAATTTTCAATGATTATTTATTTATCTTGGTCCATATCTTTTCTTCTTTCTTATACGACTTTTGATGGAGACACTTTGCAAGAGATTATAATCCACGTATTCACAGTGGTAATCAGTAAAGTATGGGATATAGAAAGCTCTTAATAATCTGTGAGATCTATAACAAAAACAGGAAAGATGTCAAATTATATTTAATAGTTTGTTTTATAGCATAAGTGGTTGTAGTAATTTGCAACAACAATGAGCGGGGGGGGGGGGGGGAGTGAGAGCAAAGAAACTCTTAACTTTTCCGTAACATGCATTAAAATAATACTTGAAAAAATATGCATTTAGTTTTCTTCATTTTTTCAAAAGAAAAAATAAATGGTTCAAGTTACTAAGATCATCAGTTTCCATTTTATTTATTCTAAAGCACACAGGAGGATATAAATTTTCTTTACAAAACTTAAAATAAAGATAAAAACTATTAGAAATCTCTTAACAGACGCATTTAATCGCATTTCTCTGTCATTTTCTTTATTCTTAGTTTCTTCTCCAAAAAGTCTTTAAAAAATGGAATTATTGAAAGAAAAAATAAATAAATAAATAAAATAAATGCTGGAAGATAAAAATTAAAAAATAGGGTTTTATCAGATTCGAACAAAACATTTTTTTGTTCAAAAGACTTGACTAGTATACTTCATTCATATGTCTTCATTTAGCTATGAATATTTTTTTTTTAAGTTGAACAATTTGCTAGCTTCTTGCCCATGCTTGAAAGAATATCAGTTTCTGCTTGGTTGGCATAAGTAATACACCACAGCATTTTTTTTGCCTTTCAATCTGCAAAATTGAAGTTCATGGATGCTTACTGATATACCTTTTATTTTTATTATTATTAAATATTGTACAATTGAAAATAAAGCTTTCGGTTTAAACAAAAAATATCATGCTAAATGTTTCAGTTGCAGCAAAGTGAGTTTGAAAATTAGACACAAATATGAGTTTCGGTTTTAGAGCAAAATCTGAACTGGACTGTGCTACATTAGAGTGAAGAATCAGCAGAGGTTGCAGTAAGAACAAGAATTGGCAGAAGATGGTTGCTGTATTTGCATGTTAACTGCATAATTTATCTTTGGCCAATCTTCCCATCTAATTGATAAAAACATGAAACTAATGGTTTGCATCTCAAATGGTTTTATCTTAAACCATAATTAAGGGTTGTTGGGTTTGTGAGACAAACATAAGTTTATTTAACTAAGGGATTCAAGTCTAACGACACACTGAACACAACTATTTAATAGGCTATTAAAAAGCAGATTCAGAAAACAACAGAAAACTATTAAACATTCATCCTTAATTTAAAAAAACGACAGCCAGAAGTTCTATTTTGAATTGATAAAAATTGCTTGAAATATTATAATTCATCAAATTGGACCAAAAATTTTGAGTTAAAACTACAGCAATAAACAAATTTCTTAAACATTTATGATGTAATAACATAAATCCTTCCATATAACATTGACAAATTCAATACAATACAGTGCAAATTTGAAATGAAAATTGCATCGATTTTATTCAGAGTAGAAAAACCCCCCTCTTTCAACACAAAAAAAATAGAACTATGAGGAAAAAATCATTAGTAGTTAAGAATATTTTCTACTGTTTTGTAGCTCTCTACTTCTCTGCGCTGAAGACAGACTTATTTGCAACTCCAAAACAAGTATGTGCAATTTTCACTGAAAATTTGTGCCCAACAAAATGGTTTTGATTAATGTCTACTATCAGAGTAATTGATAAATTATACCTTTGAGCATTTAGAAAAGGGATAGTTGAAATCACAGTCCAATTGGAATTTTGAGAATAATTTGGTTCCAACAATGAAGTATCAGGGTAATTTGAATCTACGATATAGTCACACACTTTTAGATCAACCTGAAAAAATTCACCAATAATAAATAAAATAGTTGTTCAATAAACATAAAAAATAAGCGACACAGTATTTCATTCTACGACTAGTAACTTGATGATTTAACAAAAGATGTTTGATCTCTTTAATGGTAACTTAGTTTTTCTCAAGAGTCAGATTTAGAAATTAGTTGAGTTCCACATAAAATAAAACAGTTTGAACAAAAGAGCAAAGCAGTAGCATTAAGTGAACTTAGGTGCCAACATGGCCAAGATTCATCGATGCACCCTGCCTTAGACTTATCACAAAATGTTTATAATAATAAGGAACAAAAAAAGCTTTCCACACGGAAAGGGGGGGGTGCAATCCTCCCATGTCTAGTGTCATTCTACAAAAGTCATTCTACAGTGGACAAGGGACGCTGTTCAATGGGTGGTTTGTGTACATTTTTGCCTTTCGAAAAAGAAGCTTTGTTTTCGTGATCAAGTGTTGGTGATCAAGGACACAGAGTGAAAGCAAAAAAGAGGACACGGCGCAGTGCTCTCCAGAGTGTACTTTTGAAAAACATGAAATATGCAAACACATGAGAAGGAAAGGGTGGGTAGGAGCGTTAAATGTGCATATGAGGTATTCATAGATACTTCAATTCAGAAAGCATTGGAGAGACATTGATTTATAAGGGGAAAAAAACTTAACATTTTTAAGGAATTATTTAATTAACTTATTGATAATACTTGACAAGAAAAAAAAAATCTGTAATTTTAGAGAGTATCATAACAACCAGAATAACTGTAGCTTGTCGTTTTTAAGAGTCATTAACCCCTTGACTATGCTATGTAAGTAGTCCGACCTACTCTCTTACCCACAGTTACGTATACCCAGTACGTAGTGATTTTTTTTCACTGTTTACAAAAGAAAATCTAATTTATATATCAAAAGTTTCTTGTGTCTCGCCAGGGAAATACTGGGCTTTTTTGGGTTTGGGCTTTTGCACCTGGGTGGCACTTTGAACTGGATGGCTTTTTTATTGTAGATAGAAGATGAATCACAACAAAAAAGTTTTTTACTGTGATTTATATTCTGTCACTTAGCAGATAAACCCATGATGACAATTGACAAGGTAAGGGATACCTCACAAACTTTGCAAAAAGGATTGACGTTTAACTCAGAGTATGCATATAAATGCACTTTCTTTGGACATTAACAATAAATTATACAGAGGTCCTAGTGAAAAATTTAGAAGAAAAAAAAAGATTAAAAAATTTTTAATACTTTAAAAAATGTTAATGTCTCTATCCAAAATATGTAATCATACTTATAAGCGAAATTTAGTTGATAAAAGCATTAACAATTATTTTAAGTACAAGTTTCCTAAAAGTAAAATTTTGTTTTAATTTGTTTCAGCAGTTCAATGTTGACACATCACTAAATGGACCATCTTTTGAGGCATGGTAAGTGATCACTGCTAAAAAGTTTCACTGTATATTACTGATAATGATATGCACATAGAAAAAGTTTCACATTAAAACAAAAGTATAAATTAAATTTGGTTTTCATGACAATAAAAATATTAGCCTTACATAACGTGATTTTTCTTCGAGATTTTTATCATTCATGTCTTCAGGAATAATCATAGTGGCATTTGGTAAATTAGAAAATTGTTTCGGCAACTGTCCTTTGAATTCAGATTGTAGAAATTTCAAATTCCAGCTAGAAAATATCAAAGAAATGGTTATTTAATACACCAAGAATTATAATTAACACACTATTTTGAAAATAACATTAAATAGGATTACTATATAAAACATGTGAATGCATTAATTAACAATATATGCATAAAACATTCTAACAGAATGTACTATTTTATATCTGTTGTATAACAGTTAAGAGGAAATTTATTAGAAAATAAAATATATTCCTTTTAATTTAAAGTTCACATTAGTAAGTCAAACCAGTTATCTTAGGAAATCACCATGTCAAAAGTAATGTATGCAGACATACATGACAGAATTTTCTTGTATGTTAATTATTTGCCAGTGCTTAGTATTATAATCAGTCACCAACTTCTAGTGAATTCCATATACAGACTCTTTGTCTAGATTTATCAGAAAAACATTTACTCACAACAGTATGATTATATATAGACTACATGTTTTGCAGAGTTAATGAGTTTATTATTTGCAGAATCAAATAACAGTACTTAACAGTACTTTGCAACTTTCAAATACCTCATGCAAGGTGAAAATGTCACATCTAAGATACTCAAAATAAATAATCAAAAGACTAAGAGTTTGATTATTGTAAAAACTTTTCCACAGAACATAAATATGTACAAGACGGTTAAAAAAAGCTATACGTAAATTTACTTACTTTTGTGGCAAAAAGAAACTTGATGGAAACCTATACCATTCTTTACCAACACATACATTTACAGGGTATTCAGGAGGCAAGGGATGTAAGTCTTGATCAGTTGAAATTCGACCTAGTTCCATGTATGTTTCAATTGGAGCTCGATAACCTATAATTACAACACAGAGCCATTTTTACATAACATATATTTGATTAATCTTTTAAGATTCCTATAGACTTTTTCATTATTTGAAGAAAAAAAACATATGCAAAAATGTAAAATTATGTTCATTTAATATAAACAGCACCAGTGTTAAATTTCAGTATTTCTTAAAAGTAGTTGAAGATCAGGAAAAGTGAATCTTTGAAGCTTGCCATATGCTTTTTGGTTTTATTTTATTCATTTACATTAAGTTAGAGAGATTAAAGTTCATACCATAGACACTAAACTTAAAAAAATAATACTATACAAAAAAAAAATGTCATTAAAATTTGTTTTTCAATTGTGCAGAAGCAAACTGAAATCATTACTTTTGTAATAATTAGGAAATTAATTAAAATTTGACATATGCTTAGAGCCATTACAAGGCCAAAACATGTGAGGGGAAAAAGAGGGGTGTGAGTGCTGTCCCTCAATTTTTTGTATGCCAAATTATATTTTATTAAATTTTCTTTAAGTTTTCTTATGTTATCAGTTACACAAATAGCACACCATTTATAAATAATAGGATCTATTTTTGTATGGTAGCAAGTAAATACTTCATTTGAAATAGAAGTATTATTTTGAACATGAGCTAAGATGCACTTTTCCATTTTCAGCAAATTAACAAAACTAATAATTAACGTAAGAAAACATTTTTCCAGACTTCAGAACCAAAAAGACCAGTCAAGAAAGATCAAACAGAAAAAAAAAAAAAAAATAGAACTAAATTAACCAACTAAATGAGATAAAGTTGCATTGAGCTCATGAAATATTTTATGGCTTTTGAGACTCACTGAAACTGTAAATTTACCATTTAACTAAAATTGAAATGACCTGACAAAACAGTAATGGTTATTATTCAAAACAAATTACCTTTATATAACAAAGTAGTCCGTGACAATGATAAAGTAACATAAATGATGCAGAATGCAACTGAAATCCATTTTGTGTAGTCTAAAAGCTGTACACATTTTGTTTTAATGAAGGAGTCGCACATTTTCTGAAAAAGCAAAACTTGACATTACAATGTATATATGTTGTACAAAATCATTTGGAATGCATGTTACACTAAAAAAGAAACACTATGAACTCGATTGCAGTAAATTTTGCAAACACACAATAAACTGAACACATTTACCCTCACATTACATAACCTCTTTGCAATAAAAGATTACATAACTATTTCAATACTAACTAAAAGGGAATTTGAAAAGTTTTTACTTATTTATTCATTTATTTTCTATTTTAAAAACCAACAATTACAGATGACAATTTACAACTTTATACATCAATACTCTAAGTACTAGCTATTTTAGATAAACTAATTGTGACTTTTTTGGAAAACATAAAAATAACCACCACCAATTATTTATTAATTTAAAAAATTGTAATGCAGTTTCGTATGACGGTGGAAACCAAAAGTACAATAAATTAATATCATGTAAAAAAAGGTGAAAAGACAAACAAATTACTATAAAATTTATCTTGCCTGTATGGTGTCAACAGTGCAGGCCCCAGCAAGACAGATCATTGGATAAATAGGGAAAAGGAATCTTTCTTCCTACAAGAAAATCATCACCAAGATTTCTGAAATATTAGAATTTTCAAATAAGCAATGCACAAAGAATATCATATGAATGAAATTAACATTTTTGAATAAAAAATACAGAGCTTGTAACAAGCGATTTACTTTAAATAGTTGAATTGGAAAAAAAGTTGACAGAACAGATTTCAAACATTTAAAACATAAAGTAAATTTCTAATCTGTTTATGACAGATTAAATATTTCGCAATACAGGAGCGCTAGCTAAGAAGAAATTAACAAAATTAAAGAAGTTAACTGATTTAATGCTTTAAAAAATGCTAGGAAGAAAATAACATCAGCATATGTAAAATTATTGCATGTTTTAAAAATTGAAAATTGCTGAAATTAAAGCTCTTTCCCAATAGGTGTAACCTAAGTAAAACAGTTTCATGGTTGTAAAACTGACACTGACAAAAACTGTTCAGTAGCTCTCTGTTTTTGGAAAAGGCACTCTACACTGCTTTTATTTGCAGATGGAAAGATTGTTTGCAAGTATTAACTCTAAGCATTGCCAGCTTTCTTACATGCGATAATGTTAGCTAGTATGTGTGGTAAGTGTTGTACAATCAGCAAATGCAAAGTGACCAGGAGCACCAACCACATTCACAATAAAAAAAAAAGATCTAATCCTTCTTTCTACATCTAAACCTATCCTCAAAGCCAGACTAATACAAGTCACATTGTTGTTACTATTCAAGAGAGTACAAAAATGTTCGTGGGATGTATACAAAGGATGGGATTCACACTTTTTTGACATTTATAAATAATTGAGGAGAAATTTCTTTTACAGAATAACGTTCTTACAGTTCATTGCAGAATAAGTTTCTACATACAAAGCAGTTACAATACGAAAATCGTCACTTTTGGACTTACATTAGTCTAACTCTGAGGTATGAAAATAATATGGAACAAAGTTAAGCGAATTAAGTTAGTAGTGATCTTAACCTTAAAACATACAAATATTAAGAGTTTTTCTATCCAGCTTTATGATGCAATCACTTCAATGCATTAGAGTAGCTCATCAAATATCATTTTGATACGGAAGACCATATTCAATGCATCAAGACGTAAAATGGAGTAAGAAAGCTCTCTCTATGGCAGTGGTAACTAAAACAGCATATTCTGTTGCAGCAGTGTGAAAGAAGTATAATTTTAACTCTTTATTCTTTTAATTTTTGGACAGTTGTCAGTGTGTGAGCCAAACAACTTACTTAGTACATTTAGTTCACTATTTTGTATTTGCATATGCAAAAAAACAATGTTACTTTTCAAAATAATAATAAGGCTTATATTTAAGTGTAATTTAAAAAAAAGCTTTGCTGAAAAAAACAAAGTATTTAATGATTTGTTTCTATTTTACTGAATAACCTATATCATGAAGAATCCATCAAAACGTTACAGCTACAAGAAAAAGCCTGTGGCAAAAATAGCTGCAAGCCTTGTATTAAGAAATTTATGCTTTCTTATTGTGAAATTACGTGAAACTAATGAAGATTCAATTTACACAGAGATTGGCTTTAAAATATTAATAATCATAAATAAGTTGAGACAAATTTGGTTTAAGAATGAAATTTCTTTGCTGCAAAAACAAGACCAACACAGTATAAATAGTAGGTATGAAAATACACATATTATCATAATTACCTTGTGCGAAAGGGTAAAAAATACAAGCATCCATAAGTACATAGGAGTTAGGCAGAGAATTAAAGGTGGACTTTTTGTTGATTTCTTGTTATATTTTTCAAAGTGATGCAAAAAAACCTGCAAACATAATTATTCTTAAAATAACAGTTCATAATGCTAAGTAACTAATTAAGTGGTTTTAAAATAATTACCATAATTGGTAGAGCTGCTATTGAACAGATGAAAACAAGATTGAAGTTTAATATTCCATTCAGAAAATAAAATGAAAAGGGTTCAGTTCCTAAATAAATGAAACAGATATGAAAATAATAATAAATAAAACTCATAAATAACAATCAAATTTGAAGATATTTTAATTTTGAATTTACAGTGCAGAATACAGTGTGACAAGATTTCTCCCTCTTTTGACTCTAGTCATTTATTCAGAAGAAACCACATATTCTGAAAGAGAAATGCGCTGTGGGATGACTTAGAAACTGAAAATGCTGATCTAAAGTTTGAGAGTGTGAGAACTAGTTATTATACATCTCCACCTTTAGATTTTCCCAAAAAGAAATCACAGAGTACTAAATCTGGAGAACAAAGTTAGCAAGGATACTATGTTGTCGCAGCTGATGACACAATGAAAATTTCTCACCACTCATTTTTACTCAATTGGACTGCATGTGGCTTGCCAACAAGACATTGGTGAATACTTGTGGCACATTTTCCAAGTAAGTTCTTGTGATTCTGCATAGCTCTCAAACGGATGATTGAGCTGCATTTGCTTAACCACCCTTCTTTCTTTTTCAAATTTCCCAGGATTTCTTTTTTAAGACCCAAATATGTGTGTGATATACATATACTGAATCATGCTAATATTAACATTGGACAGTGAAAGTTCATTCGATTTTTACTAATTTTTTGAATAACACTCAAAATGAAACTTGTTTGATTATTTTCCACTGATAGCGGGGAAAAAAACTTTAAATACTGTTACTTATGAAGTTTGATGATAGAAACTATAACCTATCCGCAAAATACAAAAAAAAAAAAAACTCCTTTGGGAAATAATATCTGTTTTAGAGACCCATCTCCAGTGAGTTAAAATTGTATATTCAAGAAAACTTGCTTCAGAATTCAGCTGATGGCAAATAGTCATTCAAAACCAACATTTTCTAGCCCACGGAAGGATCAATCTGATGACCTTCCCATTAGTAGTACATTCTCTTACGAACTGAGCAAACAGGTCTCCATCTCTGAATGATATACACTGAAGTAATATTGAATAAAGTAGATCTTCAGTTGAAAGGACTAGTTTGTTAAAATATGTTTTTGAAGCTATACTTCAATTTAATATGAATTCCAAAATCCTGTAAAGATTCAAATTATATATTCATGGAAATTATGGTCAAAATTCGGCTGAAAAAGAGTTAATAAAAGGACATTTATCCCCTGGGGATTCGATCGTACAACCCTTACAAACATGATGCTTCAACTAACTGAATTAATGTGCTTCGATTTTTAGGTACTATACATTTAAAGAATACAAAATTAAAAACAAAATACATTTTTATAAAATAATACTTTCCTTAGCTTTAGCTTAACTCGTCAAAGATGTCAAAAAAAAAAAAAATCATTCTCCTTTTTTAAAAATCATATTAGGAGACATATTCAGGCTAATAAAAAAAATCCACTTACCATATAAATTAGGACCATGTGATGAAAACACATTGTACAAGATTATATTTAATGGTGCGAGTACCAGTTTTCCAAAATGTTTCGAATCAATAAATACCAAAGGAATCTAAAGCAAATATTAAAAAATAATAACAATAATTAAAAAAAGACATATCTTTACTTTAAAATAATGCATTAATGAGACTATTTTTGCAATACTTTATAGTTTTTAAACATAAAAATAAAACATATATAAGAAATAGGAAGAACTTAATTGAACTTCAGCTCATAACACTATATTTATTTTATGTTTAAGTCTAGCACCAGATAATCATCTTATGATTTGATCACATCTTGAAGATCTAAGTAGCCAAAGCATATTGGCTACATGTTTAATATCAGTCACTTTAACTTAAGGTGTGGTGTTCCTGTATAGATACACCTTTGGATTTTTTTTATAAGCATTAACTGCAGATTACATATCTTTGTGATGGATAGAGAAAGATTGAATGTCACTGCTTCAATGTGACAGTTGATCTTTAATCACAATGAGGGTGAAAGGCTTTTAAAAACTGCTTTTTAAATGTCAAAAAGAGGACCAAATGGACCAAAACGTTTAAAAGCGTATTAAAAGACTTTGGAGAGAAAAAAGGACCATTTGGGAGCACTGCTTCAGGGATAAATAACACAGGAACAAATTTAAGAGAAAGGATAGATAAGTTTATAAGTAATTCTTGAAAAGTCATATTAAAAATAATTCATTTTGTTGTAAAAGCACTTACTATAATTAAAGATAAGGATACCAAAGCAGATTTCACAAATAATACAAATTTTCGCTTCAACACAATTATATCAAAAGCTATAGGTAATCTGAAAAGAAATATTTATAATTTTAAAGTGATTGATTACATGAATATTTGATACAATTTTGTTGAATGTTTTCAACAGTTAAAGACTAATGTCAAATCAAATTGCTTATCTTAAATTTATTCCAAACATTATGAAAAAACTACATGATCAAAAATTTAAATTTAATAATTATGAGTTAAAGAAAATTCTAAAATGATTAAAGCAGTTTTTAACATTAGCAACAAACATGAAAGCAAGAATAAATTCATCAAAATATGAACTCATTACCCTAATAGAACTGCAAACGGCCAACCAATCATTCCACTTACAGCTGTTGAAAGTACAGCTATCTAAAAATTGAAAAGTTTAAAAATTAACGATATTTTTACTAACACACACACACACACGCAAAAAGGTGTTTAGTACATCATGTACTGTTGGCCACGCCTAAACGAATACTGTCCGTTCCAAGAAACATTATTTGACTAAGCGGGGATCTTTAACCTTTTGGATCCGGGCTGTTCATACAGAAATTTTTCTTTCGACCCAGGTAGTATGACAGTTTAACCACAGATTTCTTTTCCATTGAAAAGAGAAGGTATAAACTGTCGTACCAAACATGAAACCTTGAAAAAATCCCCGGCTCCAAAGGGTGCGAGTGAAAATTTCAACCTTGTCCTCTAAACTAGATGAGACTTATGGTACAACATGTGTACCGCCGGGTTCCTAAAGGTTAACATTGCATCTATAGCGTGGGGAAATATTCGGTGCAGGGAAGTTTTATTCGTATAAGCAGGGTATTCATTTATACGTTTCCTGATTAAGCAGGGCCGACAGTATATACAATGATTATAAACTACCTTTTGTCATCTACCATGTACAAGTTCAAAAAATGACTGTAATAAATATACCTGTTTTACAATTATTTAAAAAAAAAAGTTTTATACTTACTTCATATTTTTGAGTAAACCAGGCAGCAAATGCAACAGACGATAAGTACATGGAAAATGTACTCGGAAGAAAAGCAGTGGAACTGATAAACAGCCCAGAGCCGACTGTAAAAAACAGAAGCACTAGCCGACCTACACGAGGCCCAAAATGATGACATATGGATCTGAAATAAGCAAAAATAGTTTTTAAAATACTTATATGATATTTTGCAATTGCAACAAAAATATTTACAATCTCTCAAAGCATTGAAAGTATTGGAAAAAAATAGTTAACAAGCAACAATTCAAAGAACAACTATGTTAGACCCTCTTTAATTTCAAGTCCCCAACTCTGACAAACCCCCTTCCCCCTCTCCCCCAGTAATTTTTGTAAATATTTCAACAAAACTTGAGTATTTTTTATGTTAAAATATGCTAGGAAATAAGAAACTGATATTTGATAAATTCTTCAAATTTTAATTAAATATAAAAAAACTAAAATAAACTCTTACTTATAAAAATATACTTCACATAAAGCACTAAAGAAAGCCAGCAAACACCTTAAGAAATAAAAAACCAAAACCTAAAAATAAAAGGAAAAAATAATACACATTAATGTCATGGTACAATATGGTAAACATACGCTGAGGTAATCAAACAACACAATTTATATTTACTTTATTAGATTGAAGCATAGTGCTATATAAATATGAAGGAAGAGCATGAAGCCATAAGTATGTATAAGAACGAATAGCATACAGTGGAGAATACTCCCAAGTTTGGAATCCTTCACCATAAAGCAAGTAATGCATCTGCAAAAATAAAAAATAACAGTTGGTTGTTATTGTTGTTTTCATTTATACGACCAATTTTTAATGCAAACGCAAAATTCAAAACATTGTTTTATGTTGTTAAATGCAAGTTCAGCAGACTGTTAAAAAAAAACTTAGCAAACTTCACACAAAACAAATTTACATTTAAAAGACATTCATGTTTACCAGGTTATTTTAATGTACGAGCTTTTTTCATCTAATTAAATAACAAACCAAACCTAAATAACAAAAAGTTCCATTTTGCTATGATTTCATATTGACTGACCATAGTTATATAGTCACACCTCTTGAAAGTTAAGTTGTGTACAGAAAATATATGGCTGTAGGGTAAAAGCTTCAATTGCCCTTCACGTTTTAGTGAAAAATATTTAAATTTTTAATTGGTCTCTACAACTTTGCTATTAACAGGAATGCCTATATTACGAGAGTTCAACTATATCGATATTTTCCTATTCTAAAACCCCAATTTAATCCAGAGATGCGACTAATGCTATGTGAAAGGAAAATTAATCTTTCAGTAAACAGCATGTTTAAGAACTACATATTTACTATATAGATATTTATAGTTCACAGTTGATTATACAAGTTTTAAATATTATTTTAAGTTCTTCCTGTAATTTAGTGTAAAACAAAAAATGAAATGATTATGAGTGAGAAAAATAAGATCTCAGTGATCCTGTAAAAAATTGCATGGCACTTTCACAGAAAATAATTACCATCCTCAATACTTTCTCCTCAATACATTTATTCATGATAAATTCTCTTTTTTTTTATTGGAATTTTTCAAACATAAATATAAAATATAACTTATTCCGGTGCGTAAGAGTAGCTAATAATTATGATTTATAATTACAGGTTCCCAATAATTGAAGACTTCATCGCAGTCAGAAATATTGCTCCAAACTGCAGCACAAAGACGGGCCGACAATAAAACTTTAAATGCAGTGTATGGGGATGGTGCCCATGGCTTATGAGGTTTCAAATCTGCAACAAGTTTCCTGAAAGAAAAAATAATAATAATAATAATAATATCTCACTTCTAAAGATTATTACATTTCATAAATGCTTTAAAATTTTGAGTTATGCAGCCAAATATTGAAATTATTTTGCATCAAATAGTTTCACTAATTAAAGGACTGGAATAAAAAGAAAATGCATACAAGTCACTATTTTTTTCTTCTTATAGTATCAAACACTTTGGAAGTCCCCTTATTTATTTTTTATTAATGCATTTTTTTTTTTTTTTTTTTGTAATAGATCAATTAGAAAATTTCACACATTGCTAAAAACAAAATTAATTTGCATGCACACGTGAAATCAAATTTAACAGTTAAGAAACAAAAAATAATAGCACCCACTAAACATGAAAAGTGTGCAAAATAAAGTTGAATTATCTTCTGCTTTAGAAAGCTGAAATAAAAGAAGAAACTGACATGTTATACAAGCACTTGGTTTTTTAATTGTGTTTCACACAAATAATTTTTTCGATTTTAATGATGCATAAGGTTTTGTAACTTATGAAGTAAATGAAATCATATGCTCACTTCTTTACCAAAAGTTTAACCAAAATAGCTGTATTGAAAATTAAAAAAATTATGAATTTTACAAAACTGAAAAAAAAAAGTGAATGTTTTACCAAAAAAGCTAAGATATAGAATTTGGATGAACTATTTTTATTAAGAACTAGTCGATGTGCCAGGCGTCACGCGGGTTAAAACGCAACATGCGAAATCCAAGAAGGTATATTTTTGTGACAACGCGTGATCAGTTAAATTGGCGTGAAGGACAACGTTTAACCAAACTTAAATGTGCTATTTATCTGCAATATTTACCTAAAAATAGCATTTCTACTTTTGAAAAAATAAAAACAGCAGTATTATATATTCAAGGATGAATACTCACGAAAGAAACACTTTTTAACCATTTCAATCGAGAGAAGCCTCAGAAAACCACGCGAAGCAAAGATAATATCAAACGCAAAATTAGCTATTGAGAGGAAGTTGAGATGAAGCAATAAAAATTAATTTGAATGGAGGGAAGCTATTAAAAAAATGAGAGATTTTATGAGGAAGTTTCAACTAAAATTGGAATAAAAAAAGAACTACCCGTGAGATTTTTTTACTACAGGGTGCGGCAGAAAAACCCGGACAAAAATTTATTGTGATAATTTCATTAAATAAAAGAAATTTAGCAAAACAATAATTAATAATGCTAACATAGACTTTTTACAATAATATACTCAGTCGGCTTCGAAGTGGCTTTCTCCAGCAGTGATACACAGATCCAAACGTAACTTGAAATTTTCAGCGATGGACCGCAGCTCCTCCAGCGACAATCGGTCTCATTCTCAAAGAAGCGACTGCTTCAGCGACTCCAAGCTTTTGTGGGGCTTAGCACAGGCCCTGGCCTCCAAAATAGACCACACACTGTAATCCATGGGATTCAAATCCGGCAAGTAGGGGCCATTCCGTAGAGGAGATGAAGTCGGAAAAATGGGTCCGGCCCAAGTTCTGAGTCGTTTTTGTCCTGTGAGACGGCGCTGAGTCCTTCTGGAACATTCAATCCTCATTACCAAAGTGCTGCTGGGCCCACAGAAGTACGACGGCCTGAAGAATGTTGCAGCGATACACTTCTTGGTTGATTTTGACCCCTTAATCCACAAAAACAAGAGGAGTCTTGCCGCTACCGCAAATTCCTCCCCAGACCATTACCGATTGTGGATTTTGGTGGTGTTCGACGATGGCCGATGTGCCAGGAGCTTCAGTGAACCAGATTCTGTCGTTTTGGCGGTTATGCGCCTGTTCGACAGTGAACAGCTTCTCATCTGTGAAGAGTATGCGTTTTCACCGCTCACCTGCGGCCCACCGTTTGAGCTGGCGACATGTTTGAAGTCTCACGCGCTTGTTCTCTTCAAGGAGAAGTTGCACATTTTGGAGCTTGTACGGCTTCAGTTTGAGTTCTTGTTTAGCTATTCGCCGAACTGATCGGTCGCTGATTCTATCTCACGAGCGATTTTTTGAATGGAGACCCTCGAATTTCGCCGCACTCGCTTCTTAATACTACGGTTGGAAAATGTGTTTAAGGTCCATTTTTTTCCACTTCATGGACGGCGTAAGTCATGATCAAACTCTTTGTACCGGCTAATTGCATCGAAAACAGTCTGTCGAGGAATTTTGAGCAAACGAATTGACGTTTACCAGCTCGAAACAGAAAAAAAATAGCAACGCATCTTTTTGTCCATTCTGCAAACCAAACAATTATGTTGAGTAAAAAATCGACACTGCACTCCTCAATGCAGGAAAACATATAGAATCTTTTTAAAAAATCTGGTATGGACCCCACACTACTTCCTTTTACGTGTAAATTTCTTAATAGTTGCCTTAAGTGTTAAAAAAAGTGCTTAGAGTGAGCAAGGTGAGCATTCAAATATTTACTCCCCTAATCTACCACGAAACAATGCAAAAAATATTTTACAATGGTTATTTTTCTAAATATTGCTGATTTTAAGATCATTCAGTAAATTTTTCGCAAAATATCGCCAATAGCGCCAAGTTGAACCCAAATTCAAAGAATAATTTTTTCGCCAAATTTGTCGCCAATTTGGCGATATGTCGCCAAGTTGGCGTCAAACACTTGGCGACCAAAAGCTTGGCGACATGTCGCCAAGTGGTGGCGCCAATTCATATCACTTGAGTCTGTATTGAAATTAACATTGATTTACCCCAAAAAAGGGGTAAAAGACCCCTTTAGAATCATTCGAATGCAATCACAAGGGGAGGTGCACAACTAGACCCCCCTCAGAGCCTACATACCAAGCTAGAAGTTTCTACGGCATATAGTTTTTGAGTTATGCGAGCCACATACGCACATACATCCGCACATACGTACATACAGACGTCACGAGAAAACTCGTCGTAATTTACTCGGGGGTGGTCGAAATTGATTTTTCGACTGTTTGTATGTTGTTAGGTACATATGCACGTGCTGACAGGTCGAAAAAACTACGCGACATTCATTCAGGGGTGAGCAAAGTCAAAATTTAGACTGAAATTTGAGTGAAATTTTTTTCGTGATCACAATACTTCCTTTACTACGTAAAAGGAAGTAAAAAAGAATTAGCTGTATACGGTAAAACGTGTTGGTGTCAGAACGTGACAAACTTTGTCCGAGTTTTTTTGCCGCACCCTGTATTTTACCCATGAGATTTTTTTCTATTTGGCCTCTTGATGTGCCCAGTGAGGGCACAAACACACTGAAATTTTTAGCGAAATAAAACATGTAGT
Organism: Uloborus plumipes; assembly: GCA_038373865.1. Taxonomy (NCBI): domain Eukaryota; kingdom Metazoa; phylum Arthropoda; class Arachnida; order Araneae; family Uloboridae; genus Uloborus; species Uloborus plumipes. Next base: position 13,517 of record JAXGGA010012240.1, on the reverse strand, counting down.
TTTGGAGTCGATAAAGGACATACATAGGTACATATTTACATAGGTACAAGGTACATACATAGATACATACGTTCATTTTCATATATATAGATATCTATACATAGAAAAATGAAAATAAAATGAATTCTCTATAAAGTATTGTTTGTTTGAATGTACAAAATTTGAGAACTAAAAGACTGATATCTTTGATAATTTTAGTTTGTTTTTTTTAGCACCAGAAAGTTCAGGAGATCAGCTCAACAGAAGTTTAATGAGTAGCATGTTTTTTGTTCCAATTTAGGTCACAATTTTCAAAGTCCTGAACATGGGGCTGAAAATTACTTGCACAAATTAATATTATAAATCATTCAAAAGAACCAATTTTTCTGCATACAATGGAATTGGTTCAATTTTTCTACTTAATTATGGGGAGAGGTATTTGTGTTCTTGGATTATTTTCAAGGCTTTGGTAGACTCCAGTCATTCAAATCTTCATTAAAACCATAAATAAAGAGTGAAAAAAAATTTCCAGTTTTCTTTTTTCATGCAATTCAAAAGAGGGATTTTTTGCCCCAGTTGTAATCCAAAATGCATTAGAACTTCAACTCATCTATTTCAATTAGAAAAAAAGCTACAAGTGCTTGAGCTCGAGTTCAAAATCCCCAACTCATTGCAACTATGAACTCTAGGATAAAATTTGTAAAAGAAATTTCAAATTACAATCATTTTGCCTTTAAAAATCATTTTCTTTTCTATATTTTAAAGACGTTATGTTATTGGCAATGTGCAGCAGTTTTTTTTTTTTTTTTTTTTAACTTTTTACCAAAAGGGTTTTGAAACAAGAGTTAGAGCTACTTTTAGGTCAAAAAAAAAACATCACTAAATAATTAATTTTTTTCAGCTTTCTGCAACAAATTTTCTAGAACCAATTTCTTTCTGGAACACTAGAATATTCTTCAATAATAAATATATATATGTAACTCTTTTACGGTAAGACAAGGTGTTTATCTTTATAAAAATGATAACATTAATACTATAGATTCATAGGTTTTTTTTCTGGTGGCTGTTTTATATTATTTTTTTCTTAACATTTTTTTTTTTCTCCCAATCACAAAAATCTTTCTGCACACTGTCTCCCTGATTCTTGGACAATGTCGCCGTGTCGGCAGCTTTCTGCCACAAGGATTGAAACAAACCATTAATAGTAAAATAATCAGGAAAAAAACAAGCTATGGTGCTCCTCTAACTTACCCCCCTTTGGCGATATTTGAAAAAAATCGCCAATCATACGGCGATACATTTTTGTGTATGGTACAATGATGACGTTATTGAATGATTTGGAATGAGCTATGGTACTGGCAACCCTTCAACCACGTCATTTTAACTTGTTTGTGTTGTGGTGCGGAAAATTGGAAGGAGTGTTGCTTTTTATCATTTTCGCTTTGTATCTAAAGAAAAAACGTATTACTGTTTTTTTTCAAAACTATTTACAGTAGTTGTCTATCTGTATTGGCGCCTAAGAAAATATGAGTGTTTGCAAGTGTTAAGTGAATGGTGGGTGTTAACAAATGTTAGAAAGCGCGCCATTTTTTTGAGTGCTAGATTAGTGGTATTTTCGCTATTGTGTGTTGTAGCCTAAGAAAATATGAGTGTTTGCAAGTGTTAAGTGAATGAGGGGTGTTAACAACTGTTAGAAAGTGCGCCATTTTTTGAGTGCTTGATTAGCGGCATTTTCGCTGTTATGTGTTGTTGGAAGTGAAATCTTTGTGCTTTGGAAGTAGGGAGATGAACTATTTAGTGTTGTGTCAGTATGTGTCCTAATTAGCAGTTGTCATCTGTTGTATCGGCACATCCTAAGCAATACGAAGGTGAGTTCATATTTGGCTGTTTTGTTCAAAAATTGATAACATGAAAGATGAAATATTGAGGTTCATTTTTACTTCAATCTTGCAAAATGAACGAAACCCCGTACTTTATGCTACTTATTTATTTCCTTAGCAACATATGGAAAAATACTTTTCTGTAGTTTAATAATATTTTTATAGCGTTTTTATTTATAAAAGCGTTAATTTTATGTACTGAATAACTAAAATAAGCCACCTCTGGTACTTTTGAAAAATATGAAGCGTCATTTTATGGAAAATTTTATAAGCAATTTTGAAACATGATAGAAAATTAATTGATGGTTGTTTGCGACGTACTTAGGAGACGTTTTTACTATTCATATATCGAAATTTGAGGAACTTTTCAAATTGTTTTGACTTTACATTGACAAAATCCTTTAGTGCGACATATGTTTGAAAAGTTATTGATTTTGTTGTTGGCTAGTTTTTATTTACTACGCTACTATAGAAATAAGGAATCTTTGCTACTTTAAAAAACAAATAGTGTTATTTTTCTGCAAATGTATCTATACAGTAGTATTATTGCAGCGCTTATTCGCTGCATTTCATGCAGTTGTAGTACGTTGTTTTATTATGAACCATAGATGTTTTTGTTGGGTTGTTTTGTTGATTTTGAAGCGTATATTTGCAATAACTTTGCAGTATAGTATTGAGTGTGATTTTTTACTGTGCTGACTTTCGTATACATGTGAGAAATCACTGTTATCTGAAAAACGTTTGTATTCTTCATTTGTTGAAATTGAGGATTTTTGATATTTCCTTTTCGACTATAATAGTGTTTTACATTTTTTATGTCAATATGAATTTTTCTGTTGGTGCCAAAAGAGCATCGCTAAGAATGTTGTACGATGTTTTTTGTCGTACATCGAAGTCTTGGCGATGATTTTTTGGCGCCAACAGGAAAAAGTCGCCAAGAGGGGGGTAAGTCAGATTTGTTCCCAAGCTATTACACATTACAACAAATCCCATTTAAATAATTTGCTGAATCAACTTTAAATGCAACATTAACAAAAAAATAATTCATTAAATATATACATAGAGTCGAGTATAAATTGAGCAATAAGTTCCTAAGCCAAGGTAAAGGCAGAGCTGCATGTAATATACCTCCAGCTGGGTTAAGCAGTCCATAGACTGCAGTTTTGTACCATTTTGAACTCACCAAGCATCAGTCTGGAATAGAGAGAAACCAAGCTGACAGGCAGAAATCATCTTGTAAAAGCTAAGAGTGCAAAACAAACTGATAAGCAAAGTAGAATTAGCATACCAGCGAGAGACTGCAACAGTAGTACGGTTCAACTCCTAAGTTAAAAGGAAAACTTGGTATAAAGCAGTAAGTTACCTTTAATAAGAAAGTGAAAAGGCAGAATTAAATAAGAAGCCAACGTAGCGACACTGTAAAAGTAATTTTGCAATTTTCTTCAAGAGTTGCAAAGCCAATGGCGTACTCACAACTGAAATGTAGCCAGAAACTCTTTTTTACTGAATTTCTAAACATAAATTTCATATCATAAATGAACATTTTAACAGATAAATAATCTTACATGTCGGGTGAAACTTCAAGGTGTTCAGCTTTCACTTCCTTCGCCTCTCTTTTTGATTTCGCATGCTGACGATTTCGAGGAGGCATGACACAGATATAGAAAACTTACTTTAATTTGTGTTCAAATTTTAAAACCATGAATTTCTGTAACAAAAAGTGTTATTTGTCAAATTTGGAAGAAAGGCAATATTCAAATTTCAAAGGCAAAATTCAAAGGCAATTCACAAAATAGTTCATATATAAGAGTTCTTCCATTTACAACAGCAAAACTGGCTAGTTTAAAAAGCATTTCTCATATCTAAATGTTAATACTTTATAACTTAGCACATGAAATTATTGCCTTCTGATACAATCGGTCTGACACATCGAGAAAATGCAGCTATTGAAATGATATTTCTTAATGAAAATTTTTAATTTCATTTTCAAACATGAACTACATAATTTGTAAAGAAGTCAAGGGACTGATTGGTTTACACAACTATAATGCAAGCAAAAAGCGAACTAAATTGAGAAAGCAACTACAATAAATTTTGTTTGGTGCAAAAGTTAAAGCACTTTCGAAATTAATGTATCCTTAAATTGTAGATAGCTTAGTCAAAGAATAAGACTATTGAAGATGTGTAAACAAAATGTCCTAAGTTCTTCCAAAATTTCATTACTGCTTCATAAGGAGAAAAAGGGGGTGGGGGCATTAAAATAATTAATGTAGAGTTCTTGCACTTTGAAGAGCAAAAGGAACGCATGTGAAAAAACTAATCATTACAAATGAACCCAGAATATGCTTGATATTTTTCGAACTATCAATCCAATTTAAAGAATTGAATCAATGGCAGCAAGCAATTATGCTTCAGAACATTTATACTTTAATAGTTGACAAATATATTTTGAAACAAAATATGATCGAAAGCAAACAGAACGATTCAGTAGCTTTATTAATAGATCACACACAACGAAAAATTAAAGGCTTCAAATGGAGAAAGATAATTCAAACTAATTATGCGCTTTAAAACCGATGCACGAACTGAGTCAGATTTTCCAAAACTTCATTAAAAATAAAATAATAAATGGTCTTTTTAGAGAAAAGATATGTCCGAAATTTAGTCCTATTCTGAATTGGTACTTGGACAAATATTCTTATCAGATATTGTACATAGATATGTATTCAGAAGAACATTTAAATTAATATTCAAATTTTAAAAATCAATAACACACTTCCCAAGGTGTGCAATGTTTTCGCACTTACATAACACTGTTTTGAATGTTGTAGAAAAGAGTTAACTTTAGAAATTAACAAAAAATGAACATACTTGTATACAATCACCGCAACTTGAGCAAGTAACTTCACTTTTAAGCGTCAGCGATTTTTTTATTTTTTTATTTTTTGTTTACTAAATGGGCGAAAAATAAAGTTGAAGTAGTAGTAACAAATTACCGGTGAGCGAAAAAAAAATATTAATTTCCATTTGTAAAAAAAATAACTCATCTTGATAAAAACATTTTTAACTGTGTGAAAGTCGCCGGGAAAATCTGCTTGCCCTCACCTTTTAGGGAATAAAAATACTTATGGTGCAAATTATTATTGAAGATAAAATAAAACATTTGGCAACAGTAACCTATTATACGTTACTATAGCAACCATGATAGCAACAGACTGATCCAGTCGTTTACCAAGGTGCGAAGAACTTTTTAAATCTAATTTAATAATTTTATTGAAAAGGAAAAATTATGCAAGTAAACTATCCTGAAATGTTCGAAACTTCTGTGGATTTGCATGGAAATGATCTGGTATGGCTCAATAAACCAGAACTTCCCGTTGCAAATGAGGAAAACAAAAAACTAGAAGAAGAGGTATGTTTGCTCCTGCTGTGAATTTATAAGTTTTTTACATAAAATTTTATTCAATAGCTTATATTTTTTATGCATTTTATTATTAGTTAAGAAAGAAAAAGATCGAAGTGGAAAGATTGAAAATTATTGTGCAAAATAATATTGGTCTAGCAAAGCAAACAAGAGAGCACATAGATGATTTGCGTCAAACTCTAAGTTACAAACAAGTAATTTATTACATTCAGTTTGAATAATGAAACTTTTATAATTTCAAATAACAGCTGAAATATACGTATATTTTTCCTCTCTTCATAGCAAATGCATAAAACAAAAGAACACGATCTGGAGATGCAAGTGCATGCTTATAAAGTGTTGGAAAGAGAATGCAGCCGCCTACAACACGAAATAAAAATAGTGAATCAAGAAATTAAGACTCTAAAAGAAAGAGAAAAACTGAGAGAGGTTAACTTTTCTGCTTACCTATGTCTTGTTTGTCTGCTTACCTTTGTCTTACCTTGTCTAATTTGATTCTATCAGATTATTACACATTTCAATTTTGCTTTCAATGTTGCTTGATGACTTGTGATGTATTTATTTGGAATATTGTTTTATTTTAATAGTTTTTAAAATCTTTATTTATTTGTTTGAAGGACTATTTTAAATTTAACGGCTCATTTTATTGAAATGTTATAGTGGACGGCACTATTTTCTTTTTCCTTTTTTTCATTCTATTTCATTTCAATTATAATTTATAAGAATTTGTGCTTTAACTCATATAATAAGTTACAGTACTTTTCATTTAATATTACTCCGCTCTCTATATTTTTAATTGATCAGTATTCTATAATTTGGGACTCCATTCAAGATTCAAACTCCGGACTTGAAGAAGCGCATTTTCCCCTTACCCCCTCCTCCTTCTACCTCCTTACCTATAAATAGCCCTAGCCCCAAGCTTTTTTTTTTTTTTTAATTTCCCAAAGATCTATGAAGCAAATGAACTATACTTTGCTCTTCGAACAAAACTTTAAAATGTAGATAAATCTTCTCCTGTCTGCTGTAACTTTTATTTCATTATAGACTCGGATTGCTGAGCAATTGGAAAAACGTGATAAGCTGAAAGCAGAAATACAATGGGATGAAAGGAATTTATTGATGCACCTTGAAAAATCTGCTCAGATGGAAAAGGACAACATGGCTCTGTTAAAGTACTCCAGTGAAGATGACAGTAAAATAAATGTAGTTATTTCTAGTTTATTGCACCTAACACTTTATAAATTCCTTAAATTTATGCAGTTTTTTTATTCTTTCTTTAAAATTTTTGTGCTAATTTGAACAGGGTACATATTAGTTTTCACTTTATTTTAACTAAGTAACTAATCTGTAATTGTGTGTAAAGTTAGTAATTCTTAGCAAGGCATTCAGTCATTTAAATAAGGCAATGGCCATTACAGCAAAAAAAAAGAAACATTGTATCATTTAATGGCTAGTGCAGTGTAGCTAAATCATGTGTAAAGTTTTTCTTTCTTTCTTTTTTTTTTTTTTTTTTTTTTGCACTTGTTTATGAATTTTATATAAGTTCCAATATTTTGTATTTTTTTCCTTTCTGCAAGAACACAAAATACATTTTATGAAAACTTGAAAAATTTTTAGCTGTTAGACTCTAAAATTTTTTGTACAGAGCATACAGATTTATGTAAAAAAAAATCAAGTATTTTTTTTTTCCCCGCTAATCTGCAAACTTTTTTTTAAATTTTCTAAATAGTTTCTCGTAATAACAAAGTTTGGTTACATAAATCGTATGCATTTCTTTTATCACAAACATTCTGTTATTTTGAATGATATTGTGTAGCTTCAATTCCATGATTCTTGAGTGATTTGTTCAATTTATAACAAATTAATAGCCAAAATTTACATGTTAATTTTTTACATTGGATTAATAATTAACTCAAATTTAGATTTAAAGTCTTTTTATTTTAAAATTCACTATATAATGCTTTTTCCTTACAGGAACTTGGATTACTTATTGAAAAGCACAGCAAAGAATGTTTTGAAAGAAAAAATGCTCTTGATGATGCGAACACTGAAGTTTTTATTGTGCAGGTTTGTAAAGAAATCCTTTTCACAACTTTCTACGTTCAATACTTTGCACATGTTGACTGGATTGTAAATCAGTGGAATTTATTTATTTCTGTGATCTTATATTTCGTATTACTATACAGTTTAAAACTTATTTTGCCTTGCGTTATTTGTTGCATGCTGTGTGCATTTTTTGTCATGGATTATTTTATACCTGCAGGGTTATTTATCATTTCTGATAACTTAAACTGCATTAAATAGCCCTATTAAAGTACTATGTTTCTGTTCTTAAAGTATTTAATTAAAAAAGGGGAAAAAATATGTAAGTATGATAAATAAATATTTCAAATTTGCATCCGTTCTCTCATAGTCAGAACTAGATCGAATGCAAGAGGAGTTCCAAAATGCCTACGTTGAAAGAAGCAACATGATAAGCAATTGGGAAAAAGTTATGCAGCAAATTCAACAAAGAAATTCCGATATCAAGAAATTATCAGAAGTATGTAAAAATAAATTCATTTTGTTAATATTAAGTCCCAACATTTTATGACTTTTTTTTTTTTTTGCATCCCTTCCCCGTAAATTTTGCAAATTAATTTTTAATATTGGGTCATTTAAAAAGTCTCCGCTCTTTTTTCGTAAGTTTTTGAGTAAGAATTTTTTTATTTGAAAACTAATTTTAATCTAAGTGCGTATGCTCATTTTATTTATGACCTTTGATTATTCCCTCGGTAGAAGCATAATTTCATTGGTGTAAAACTTCTGAGGTTTATCGGAAAAAGACTTAGCCAAGTGATTTTCAGCGACTATTCAGTTAGCCAATTTTTTGTCATCAAAAGAATTTTTCAGAGGCTGAAACTAACGATAATCAAAATTAGCAAGGTCCGGCCTATACGTTAGATGCACCAAAAGTTCATAACCAAGTTTCTTTGATTTATTCTAAGTCATCAAAGATGAGTATGGTTTAGCATTATCATGGTGGAACACAACTCCTTTTCTGTTGGCCAATTCTGGACGCATTTTCTTGATTGCTTCATTGAAACGGTTGAGTTATGCACAATAGAGGACATAATTTACTGTTTCGCCACGTTGTATCAGTTCATTATGAGCAATGCCCTTCCATTTCTACGAACCACCTTTTTACCGTTAATCCTGGATTTGAAGTCGTTTGTGGTGGGTCACAGCCCTTTACTGAGATCGCATGCATTTCATTGTCTTGTACCTAATCCATTTTTCATCTCCTGTAATAATTTGCTTCAAAAAGAATTGATTTCGGATCTCCTTAGAAGCGTTTTACTGATGGTAGCTCTGTCGATCATTTTTTTTTTCCGGTAATTCTTGTGTAGAGATGAAAATGGTCGGAAAAAACCGTTTTTTTTACCGTTTTTTCCGAGAAGTTTTATTTCCACTCCGGAAAAATTGAATTTTTCAAATTTTCAGTAAAATGAAATTAAAATTTTCAGCATAAAATGTTAAATTTAGAAATTTATCATTCTTACGCTATTTTCTTCTTCACCTCCACACCTCTCTCTTACCATAATAACCTCTTGCTTTGGTAATGCAAGTTGGACGATATTACAATTTGGCTATAGATCAAGTAGAACTGTTAGAGCTGAGAAATTTTAATATATGAACATTGTTAAAAAATAAAACTAATTTAAAGTTCAAATTTTAATCCAAAAAATATTTGATCACACTTGTTGAATGCACACACATGCATATTTATATACTCATATTACCAGTTTAAATTCGTTTCAACTTTTCAAAATTTCAACCAACACTTACCTTTGCTCTCAAGGGTCAAATGCAGCCTCAGGAAAAATTTATTGCTTGAGTTGAACCAATAGATAGATATTTAAAGAGTTTTACCCTTCAAACGTGCGTTTGTTTAGAAAACAAAAAATGATTACGGCAATTTTGTCGCAAGCAGATCTTAAATACAATTCTTGCTAGTTCTTATTACTTTGAATCTATTATACTATAATTACCTTTTAAAAACATTGAGCAAGAAACTTTACTAAAAAGTTTTGAAAAAAGTAAAGATTTTTTATTGTTATAAATTTACGTAATCAGTAAATTAAATACAATTTAAAAGTATTTTTAAACATACTCTTTTTGTTTAAAGTTAACTTTCAGTTAAATTGGAAATCACATTTTCATCTTTTTTCATCAATAGGCATAGTATCATTTTTGGATTAATAATAAAAATAAATGTGTAAAAATATTGCTGAGTTCTGAGCAAAGTTGAATTTATTTTATAATTAAAGAAAATTTCAGGTCAACTTGGAATTAAACCTCTTTTGTTTTAAATAATCCTGCTCCATTTCAGAATCTGAATTAATTGATTCCACGCTGCCAGGAGAATAATATTCTCTCTGAGTCCTGGACTCTTCGTCAAACAGACTCAAATTGCAGCGAATGGCTACCAGTTTTTCCACATTATCTGTAGTCAACCGATTTCGAAGTTTTGTATGAGTGTTTCCGAAGGCAGACCAGTTTCTTTCACTAGCTGCCGACGTTGGTGGAATTTGCAACAAAGGAGAAGCTAGTGGATGCAGTGGTTGTGTGATTAGCTGATTCCCACATTGATTTTCGGGACCAGAACCCTGATGAACTTCTGTATTCTGCGACGTTCGACATCACTTTTCGAGTATCTAACTCAAGATTCTCAGCTTTTCTAGTGAGATAATCAAAAGCATTACAGATTTCTTCACAGACAAACACAGACCTTTGTAACGTGGATCCAGTAAATTTGCTGCTGCATGGATTACTTTGCAGCAAAATGCCTTTCTTTTTTCGAAAATCTCCAGAAAATCCTTTTTTTTTCTTGGCACGTTAAGGGTGAAATACTTAATTTTTTATTGACTGCATCCGCCATGTAGTGGACCAAAGTTGAGGAACATCAGACATCAGAGCATCATTTGCTTCAGACTTTGTTGTTGCTAAAGCTATAGGCCTTAAGATATGTAGAGATTTCTCTATTCGTAGCCAGAACACATCATTATCTACTTATATTAAAAACTGAGTATCTTTCTAACTATCTTTCTTTCTATCTTTCTAACTATCTTTCTTTCTATCTTTCTAACTATCTTTCTTTCTATGTCACGCTTCTTTCTCCTGAACGCCAATGACCTGAAAGTCGAACCAGGTACCGATAGATAGGTAATTTTTCAGGCTTCATTAGTTTCAATTGATATAATTATACGATTTTAATTAGCGAAGACATCAATTAATAAGTAGTCAAGTTTAAAGCGATTAAGCCTAGTAAATGATTAAATATGAAATCCATTCTTGCAAACCGTCGTTGCTATGAAACAGTAATAACAATGATAATGAGAATTTTGAATGAAGGCTTAACTAAATCAAACACGAAACTCATAAGCGGGCCACTTACGTAGAATTTTTATCGCTAGCTACTGGTAATATTTTGAAACATTTATTTGTTGAAGAGCCATCTACTTATATTAAAAACTGAGTATCTATGTCTGCTTTTTTCCTTTGAGCGACCTGAACTTACTGAAACTTTCCTCACCATCTTGAAGGCGTGAAGCATCTCAATAATTCGAATGATTTTTTTTATATAGGAAAAAAGTAAAGGCGTGAAGCGCCTGTAAGCGAGCCGCCTTGGCGGGGAGTAGTTTCTTTAAATTTTTTTTCTCACTACTTTCAGGGCACGAAGTGCCCGTGCAACGCCGGGCCACGTGCGTGGTATGTCTTGAAATCGAATGAACATTAAATTATATCAAATAATATAACTTCAGAATGAGGTAAAAGTTAGAGAGGGGGGAAGTTATGCATCAACATGCCGCAGGAAGTTAATCTAGCTGCCCTGGCAGCTAGTCTAATATAACTCGTCTAATTTCTTTATCCATATTCACGTCTTTCATTATAACTATGTCTTGGAGGGATTCCTTAGCGTTTTCCAAGCTCTCAAACATGATGACAACGGCGTTCCATCTAGTTTTACTAGGAAGCTTAAGAGTTGTTCCTTTGTTTTTACCTAATTTTTCATTTTGTCAGCAGATTTATTCAGCAGATTAAAAAAAAAAGTTTCCAACCACAAATGACTACAAAACATTTTATTGATAACACATACGAAACAGAGAGCAACCTCTGGTTAATTACTCTGGTTTGTTGAAAAGTAGGGGTACGACTGGCAGTGCAGTAAGTTGAAACTCCAGTTTAAATTTTGTTCAGGTTTAGAAACCATTACGCAGTTTATAGTTTTCTATTAGAAAGGTTTAAAAAAAAATCATTTAATTTTTATTTGGATTTAGATTGGGTGGGGAAAAACCAGAACTCGATAGATTTCATTTTTAGATAGTGAGGTTATATTGCAAGGGAGAAAAATCATTCTGATTTTTCTTTCAAACACTATTATTGATGTTTGAAAGTATCTACTTATTATTTTAAGTTTTAAAGGCAGTCTAAAATAGAAAATTTAATTGTAAGGGTTAGACACACTTTATCCAATATTAACAGTGAAATGACAATATGATTCATTTGTGGGGTTTAACCAAGAAAGCTTTGAGTCATAAAACAGAAAGGCTATTTTTTTTCCTATTAAAACCTACCTAACTATGCGTATTTCTGTCATTAGGAAAAATAATATGTATTGATTGCATGTATTTTTAATGATTAATGGTCCAAGAAAAACAAAACTATTAAAAAACGCTTTTTTTAATTGTAAAAAAGTCAATTTTTCCTTTTTTTCCCAATTTTTCCGGAAAAAACCCGAAAATAAATCGTTTTTTTTCCATCGATTCAAAATTTCCGGAAATTTTACATCTCTATTCTTGTGTCACCCAAACATGGAGCTTCTTTCAGCAACTTGTTCTCTTCAGAGGACCCCAAACTGTTATGTGGTTGATGTTAAGTGTCTCCTCCATCTTTTAAGAGCTTACGCGTTGGTCCCTCTAAACCAGTTGAAAAACTTCATCGAATTTTTCAGTGAATAGCCGACCAGAGAGAAGTGTATCTTTGACATCGAAATTTCCGGAACGGAATAGAGTATACCTCTTTTTATTTACGGCATTCACTCATTGCATCTTTACATAATATTTTAAAAAAACATCGGCCGTTCTTGTGGCGTTCTTATCTTTTTTACAATGAAAAAGCATTACCTATCGTACTTTTCAAATATTTTAGTCATTTTTAAAGCACTCTAACTTTTTACTCGATTAGCGAAATACTTAAACGTGGTCACAAAAAGGTGGCCTGAAATGCCACCTTTCAAACGAATACTCATATAACGCAATTGGATTAATGTTGCTCGAAATACACTGCTCGACATTGAAAATGCAACACCAAGAAGGAGTGGTCAGAAATTGATGAAATTTGGTAAGAAGACAGAGACAGCATGGAACAATAAGTGATATTTATTTCAAAATAAATAAGCAAAATTTAGAGCGAGGACGGCGTCGGCTCAGTAAGAAGTAGGACCACCGCGGACAGCGATGCACGAAGAAACACGTCTAGGCATGGAGTCAATAAGCCTGCGGATGGTGTGCTGAGGGATGGCACTCCATTCCCTTTCAACCATTGCCACAGTTCGTCCTCTGAACGAGGCAGTGACAGGTTCTGCAAACGGCGTCCAATCACGTCCCACACATGTTCGATTGGTGACAAGTCAGGAGAGTATGGTGGCCAGGAAAGCATCTGTACACCTCGTAGAGCATGTTGGCTGATTCGAGCACTGAGAGGCCGGGCGTTATCCTGTTGAAAAATTGCATTTGGCAGACCCTGAAGGTAGGGGATTGCCACCGGCCGCAGTACATTATCTACATATCGTTGGGCCGTCATAGTGCACCGAATACAAACTAGAGGTGATACGGAATTGTATGCAATAGCGCCCCAAACCATTATGCCACGTTGTCGCGCTGTGGGGCGTTCCACAGTTACTGCCGGATTCGATCTTTCTCCACGTCGACGCCACACACGTATGCGATGACTATCGCTGGACAAACAGAAGCGGTATTCATCTGAGAACACTACGGTTTGCCATTCTGCCATCCACGTCGCTCTGGTCCGGCACCATTCCAAACGTTGGAGTCTGTGCTGTGAGGCCAATGGCAGTCTTCTTAGCGGGCGCCGTGATTGCAGGCCACGTGCAACCAGTCGACGGGAAATGGTTCTGGTCGACACAGGAACATCCAAGGTACCTTGCACGTGCTGCAGATCGACGTACAAGT